>LYUA01001273.1:266640-278334 GCA_002093875.1 Calopteryx splendens | reverse complement strand
AGAGGGAGGGAGAGAGAGAGAGAGAGAGATGGGATAGGTGGCATGAACTGCGCTCTCTCGAGTCAGTCGCGCTCCTTCTCCCACGCCGAGCAGTCGGTCGGTTCGCTCCCACTCGTCGTCCTCTTCGCTGAGCGGGGCATCGGGCGCGTCGCAGGCCGAAAGGAACGGGGGGAAACAGAAAGAGAGTCCCCGAGACGGTCGATCCTTCGCTCTCTCCGGAGTCTTTTTGTTTGTTTGTTTTTCCCTCTCTCTCTTTTGAGACGGGGCGCAGTCGACACCCCTGCGAGTGATACCGCGGACTATTTGGTATATATATATATATATTTTTGTTTTTTCGGGTGGACTTTCATCCCCCGAAGTCCGGCGACTTCACCGCCGTCTGCTTTCGTCGTGTCCAGCGCCGCCACCACCTGTTGTTCGCATAGGAATAGGCGTATTTGAGGATACGAGGCGGACGAGAGAGAGAGAGAGCGTGTGAGGGTGAGAGTCGTCTCGCTTTTTTCGGAAACCAAAAAATTAAGCTACATATTTACATTTCTCATATTACCTGAAATACATTTCCTCGATAGTTTTCTCGTCGGAGGGGTTAGTGCGCGACCCATTCGAGGGGAGAATCTTTCAGGCAGCGATATCAGCGAAACCGCGCGGAGGTGTCGCTGTGTGGTGTAGGGAAGGTTGTGTGTGAGAGGGGCACTCATTCCGGGAAGGGTTATCGGGAGAGAGGGTTTCGGAGGAGGAGAGGAGGGGGACCGTGGACACGTTACTCCGTCGGAAGCATCGGTGGCATCATCTGCATCTCAGCACTGGTCTCACGAGTGTCGAGAGAGAATTCCCATTCGCTCCGAAGTGTGCTTTGTTTCGGGGTGACGGACATAATTGTCAGTGGAAGTTCCGAGTTCCTGTGGTCACCTTGCGTGTGTGCGATACAGCTCTGCCGCTAGGAAATAGAAAGAGGGAACGTACGTTCCTGTGCTCGCTCCATGACGATCCAGGGAACGCCGCCCTGTGAGGAGATTTAGGTCTCTATACGTGCGTTTAGTTTCCCTCCACTGAATTCTTTTAGTTTTGTTTTCCTCCCCGGTCGTCAGGTAGGAGTCCTCTTCGGGACGCAGCTCGAATGTCTTTTATTCCGTGCTCGGATAATAGCTGTCTCGTTGTTATCGCCGGAGGCAGGGAAGACAGCGGTGATCGTTCGTGAGGAGACTTTTGAGCTGGGAGAACACTTTTTATTAACTAGGAGTGTAGAAGGAAGGCGGAATATTCGTTACCGGCAGTGTGGCTGAAGTTTTGAGCTTGCGGATCCAGTTGGTGTCCTAATCTCTTTGAGGTGAGTGGATTGGATGTTCATTTCCTTTGTTTGATGTGAAAATTCCTTATTATGTCCCCGACCGAGTAATATGTATGTTCTTCATTCAATACTGCTGTCTTGAGCTTAGCATATAATCTTTGTCATCATCATTTACATTTATAGTTTCCATTTGCAGTATCAATTCCTTCTTTGCTCCCAGTATATTTAGGTATAATTTTTCATGATTTAGTTGCAGTGCTATCATATTCAAGGACAGGGTCATTCGAAATGTAAATCACTGTTAACGTTTAAATTAGTTTTGTAAAGGAAAGCTCCTGGCCCCCTGTTGGTGAAAACATACTTACAAACTTAAGCTCATATTGTCAAATCGTATTCTCTGGTTTTTCTTTCACGAATGATTGTAATTGTTGTACGAAATAACTAAAATATTTGGCATTCTAGTCCATAATCACACAAGTAAATGGTTTGGTGATTCATGGGGCATCGTTCAGTCCAGTTTTGTAATTACGGTAACTTTTGATAGTGTCATTACAAGCGTTTTCACACCCAAAGAAACAAACACCATAGGGCGTGAAACCATTCGTATGTGCCATATTGTCGTATTATCACTTAATATTTGTCAACGCTGTATTTAACGCCTCATTAACTTTATCGACAAAACATAATTTAACATTGAATTATATAAAATAATTTGTAAATTACGGGAACCAAAAAAATTAACTTTGTTGCTAATCTTTGGGCCTTGTTTACAACTGTGGGTGTAGTGTCGACTCAGAATGTGAGCTTGAGTCTCTGTAAATTAATTTTTCAAAGTCCTTGGGATTTGACATTTTACTTATCACTCGCCGATTTCTTTATTGCTCGGACGTCATAAAAATAAACTCTTTCTCCTTGTTTTGCTTTCCCAAATTTTATTACCTTTCCTGTTTTCACCGTAGACTTCACAGTTTTCAAACAAATCGACTCTGGCCCAGGTATTTCCTGACCTCGTAGTCGCTAAAAATTGGACCAGGGACATCAACGTTATTCGTGGCAAAAGTTTGACCTCAGATTTCGAAAATGTCGTAAGAATTTCTCGGCCGTGCATCAGACTTCGGACTGCCTTCAGGTATTAAATAATTCATTCGCGCCGTGGATTTCTCTTTACTTCCCCTCACTGTCTTCGCTATCCTGCACGCATTCGTAGTTCACGCCATTTAGTGACGTCACTACGTGGGAGGGAATTATTTTAATTTTTGTCCTCGTGTTATTAAGTTGAAACGAAGTATGCTTTCCTCCCTTCTGGCGGAAGGAATGGCAGGCGCTGCTTTCTTTTGAAAGGTATTTATTTACGCGGTGAGAGTGATGAACCTTCATTTTCTCCGACCGTCGAAGGTCTTTCACTCGTTCAAGACCCAGGGTATTTACGCGTTCGCCTTCCCCGATTGGTAGAGGAGGTCAGGTTCGAGGATAAATAGCAGAAGGTTATCAAGGTAGGGCTTTTACCTTCGGTGACCGCCGCCAGAGATTCTGCTTTTGGATAAGGCAACAAGAGGCCTTTATTGACTCTTTTAACGAGGTACTGACGATATTTTGAGAAATAGGAGCGTGGTTTCCGATTGAAATTACGCTTTGCGGGATAGAAAACTTATTGTTAGCTCTTCATCATTCACTTTGCGCTCTGCCCTCTCAGTTTGTCAAAATATGTTTCCCGTGCTCTTCCTACTAGTGAAGCCTTTTTTTTGCTTTGACTTTGCATGGAGAAAATTCTAAATATTCCTTTGGACGCCCGAATTTGGATTTCATACTGTATTATACTTTACACTTACTTAATATCATGTTTACTATCATGTCTATGTACTTTAATTGACAACATTTACTTTGCTTACTTTACTACCTGCTTTACTTACTTACATAATCCATCGTATAATTTTGTATTATGTTATTTTTCTTTGTATTGATTAGCGGATCCCTAAAAATTTTACTCCAACTTTAATCGTCATCGTCAAACAAACGATAGTGCTAGCTTCTCTTGGGAATTTAGTGAACTCAATTGGGCCTTCGGAATTTGGAAACGGATCATTGAAATAATGAGGAAACGCACTTTAGTAAACATTAGCGATTAATTGTATCCGTTATCATCCTGTGGCGTCAACATTTTTCACGGATCATTGAAATAATGAGGAAACGCACTTTAGTAAACATTATCGATTAATTGTATCCGTTACAGTTCTGTGGCATCAAAATGTTTCGTGAGACATGGTAAATTTGCAATGTGTTCTGAGAAGAATTCGAGGCTGCTGTTACTTAAACTGTAATACAGTTTACTTACGGTAGCGACCTGGACGGCAGTAACCACACAAACTCTGGAAGAAATCTTGAATAAAATGAGGGATTCTTTTAGTATAAATTGCCCTTTGTTATCTATAACGCGTGTGCCATTGACTTTTAAATTAAATAACGTTTTTTTACCCGGAGACCCCTCATCGCACGGCCATTCGTTGACGCAGAACCCTCGCAGCCATAGGAGATTATCGAAACGGGCTTACGTAGAACACTGTACAATGATTAAAGGTTATTTTGTATACCTACTTCATGCTGGTGTTGTCGCGACCTCAAGGCTGCTTATTTGTCACGCATAATTTCGAATAAGGGTAGCGTCCATGGTAGGTTTCATCCGTTTTATAATGGAGGGGGGGTGTGGTCCAGAATCTCAAACGGGTGCTCTCCCCCTCTCGGTCAACTTCCGGATACTCTCTTCTGATGCTGCGTCCACTCCAGTACTTTGCCCGCGGGATTCGTTTCGAGGGAATGCAACAGGTCGTCAGGGCATCGCAGTCGTGGGGGCCTCCCGGGCGTCGGACCCCGAGCGCCCCCTTTACTCCGCCCACTTTGAGACTTCCTTTTCCATTGCGTCGTCAGCGGGGCGAGATGAATTAAAATGCCGTCAAGGGGATGGGCGTCCGTCTGCGTGGCCGCCACTTGCATCTTTATCTCCCCGAGTCCTTCGCCGGATTTGTAAACAATCATTCGAGGGAGACGTAGTGGAACTCGCGAAAAGGTTTGCTTTGATTGGCTAATTAGAATCCCTCCAAGGTCAGCAGGCAGCGTTCCCTCCCAGGATAGTCGACCTATGCTTGAAATGTTAACTGTAGTGCGTTATCTTCAATTTTTCATTCGAAGTGGTGGATTACATCTCAACCAGAGGCCTGTGCCGCATAGCAGGTGCTGCCTTCTTGGGGATTTTATGATATGGAGTTGTCCTTTTAGATTTTTGCATGTCCACTATCCTCCTCGCGAGGAATTAATTTCCTTCAAACTCGATCGGTGTGGTGTTAACTATTTGAAAATTCATGTTCACATGAAATAATATACACTATGTATTTTTCCACTGAACTTCATTTAAGTTGCAGTTACTATCGAAGCACAGGCGTCATCTTCAGGTAACTTTTTATTTTTTTGGCCTGAAGGTACCTAAAGATGACGCCTGTGCGTCGAAACTAGTTGTACCTTAATTAAAGTTCTGTGAAAAAATTCAAAGTGTGCATGATTTCATGTAATTTCCTTCAGTTCAATATTTTAACAAGTTGTCGGCGATAGTTTGTGACTGCTGAACTCATCGAGCGGTCACCACCTTGTTGCTCTCGGCGACTACCGTGTCAGGTGTTGTGAATTCGAGAGAATTGAAGAATTGAGTGCAGAGCTGCTCAGATACCAACCTTATGATTGAAAATTAGTGATTTTGTTTTAAATTCGTAAGTTAATTTCTTCATTTTGGTTTCTTAATTATTTTAAAATCCTATTGTAATCCCAACGTAATTATGGCGTGTTGAAACTGATTTTAGTAGCAGGGATTGCGTTATTATCGTTCTCGGACAGATTGCCATATCATGCCTGCATCAAATGAAATTAGTTTGGAAATAGAATGATGCTAGATTCTTGTTTGCATGGTGATATGTTATCCGACGCGATTTCCCAATTTCCTATTGTGTAATCGGTGGAAAAAAATGGACTCTTTACATCAGTCAAGGCATTCCTGTTCGTCCCCGTCTGTTACTCGCCTCCAACCGGGCGGGGAGCCCCTCCTCCCTCCCCCTCCCTCCACGAAAGTTTGGATTAGTCAAAAAGATGAAAATTTGGAAAAACTTGAGCGAGAGGAAGCCAAGGTCACCATCTGTCCCCATTCTCGGGAGTGCGAGGCCGTAACTCCCCAAGGATCGTCGGGAGTGTAATTTCCTTCGATCGGCGCTCCCCGTTCTCTAGGGGTGCGCCGAATCAGGGCCGCTAAAGCACGTGAAGTGGAATTCGTCGATGCGATTTATGCTTTTGTCTCACGGTGGTCTAAGTTTCCATTTATCAAACTGTGCGCGCATGTTGCTGTGCAGGCGGATTGAAAATATTTCATCGTTAACTCTGCTGCTGCTATGTGGACACTAGTTGTCAGGCTTCCATTGTGGAAGCAACCTTTCTCGAGACTTAGCCCAATATACATTTTTTAAACTAATGGGAAAGATCCAGATGGATTCGGCACACAATGACGTGCAATGTAATGGTTTATATTAATAGATCAATTAAGGGTGGGCAAAAATGAGGAGCTAAGGGAAAAATAAGTTCCCATTCCAAATATAGATGAATGATTATGGGAAACGAATATCAGGCTGTGAGACAATTAGCATTAAGTACGTAATAATGCTTGGATATTCCACCAATAGCTACGTTGGTGATTTGTTTTATTTTACCCTTTTAGCATAAGTATGCCATTTTGTTTTCTTTGTCAAGATTCATGTTAGAGTTTTAGAATATATATTTTAATCTTAGACTTATGTAAATCCATGGAATCCTTGGGATGGTATAATTTCAATGCTTGTCGTTATTCGTTGAAGTTCGTCGCCGTTTACCCCTAACACTCTCGAGCTTCATGTTTAGCACTTCTGCATAGGTGCTGGTGTTTAAATGGGTAGTCATTACGTCAGACGTTTTCAGCCTCTTTGGATTTGTTGCAATCGATCGTTGTCACAGTGATCACATTTTTAAGAATTCCTTATGAAATTGGAGTACTCAAGTGGCTGAACGAAATTTTCGTGATAAAGGTAGCTGTTATCTGAGTATAGCAGAAATAAATTGTCCTTATATCCGTGATGTTAAACAAATGTACAAACCGAATACTGCAGTCGTTGTTGGGTTTCCGGAGTGTAAACGGTATCGGAAACGGTGTGTCGTGTTCCTTTACGGCACAGAACCGCCCAAACTCTCTCGATGAATTATGGCTAGACCTTTGATTTATCTTTTAACAACTCGATGTGAGAATTCTCGGAGTCTTAACTTATTATTGTTCGACGGCCAACTCACTTTCCAGATGCTTCGCTTTCGTATTCGCCTTTATAGGCATATAAAGTTTCATCACGTGCATCGAGAGTGGCAGCGCTGACTCTTAATTGCCTTTCTGCATTCCCCATTTTCATTAGCAGTCCTCCTCCTATGCACCATTATATACTATTAATGTGCAAAGAATTCGCGCAAGGTCCTATAATTTAACCGTGAACGCAACTAATGATACGGTGAGGAAAAACCAATTGCTGTCCGAGAATTGTTTTTTATGTTTTTTTTTTCAAGACTTCGTTTACGGGAGAGAGGAAATATTATTCTCGATTTTAGGCGCATTTCACAAGATGCTGTCGATATTTACGGGGTATAACCGTGCTCCTCTGCGAGAGCCTTCTCAGGTCGTGTTTGAAGTCTCCTTTGCCGGCTCTTGTCCTTGGTCG
Organism: Calopteryx splendens; assembly: GCA_002093875.1. Classification (NCBI taxonomy): domain Eukaryota; kingdom Metazoa; phylum Arthropoda; class Insecta; order Odonata; family Calopterygidae; genus Calopteryx; species Calopteryx splendens. Next base: position 271,281 of record LYUA01001273.1, on the reverse strand, counting down.
ATGATGTCAGACGCGGAGAGGTAAATGGCGATGATGCATACACGAGACCTCGCTGAACCTTCCGAGTCTTGAATCGCGCTCTAGAGAATTTAATTCTTAGTCGTTTGCGGATTGCAAAATATTTAAAATATTTTCCTCCTAACCCGCCCACCCCCTCCCATCCCCCCGTCGAAGATATGCTCTCAAGATTGTGTATTAAATACTTTTCTCGCCGTGGAGTATGTGAAGACGATCGTTTATTTATACGTTTCTGCGCTTAAGTGCCGACTTAAGGGTGGTGTCACTTCGCGTTCTGACCTGATTTTACTTTTCAAGGTTAAGCCTGGGTCACAATCGCAGGGGAGTTCCCATGGAGAGAAACTCCTCACCCTGAATTTCTCATCTTTGTTTGTTTTTGTTGACCAAATCACTATCGTTTGTTCCGGAATTTTAAAAATTTACCTTTTGAAAGATTCCTTTTGCATTCTGACGTGGAGAAAAATGTCGCGGCAAAGTAAAAAAAACTACTTTTCTTGCCTCGTCGGGATTGAATTCCGAGCGAGATTTCCCTCGTGTGCCGTCATCTCGCCATAAATTCTTACGTTGGGTCGAATGGGCATTTATCAAGTCGAAATCTCGGCCTTTCCAGTAAACTGATCACGCTTTCAGTTGCTCTTCATCCATTTCAGATCCACTCTGTGCTCCCCATTTTTCGTAGCATTCAAAAATCCCCCCTAAGTCCTTCGCTTTGTCACATTCGTCTTGGTGACGGTAGCTTGGGAATTTCATTGAGAGCACCATTTAAGTAAGAATTCTTGCGTTTATTTCTCGCCTCGATCTATTATGCGGCTTTAGAGCAGTCACTGATTTTGATTCGGAAGATTTCGAGTGATGCTTTATCTCTCTGATGGGCGAAAAAAAACTGCAACGAATCTACAATTGTACATTAATTATCACGTTCTTATACCTAGCACCTGAATCTGGTTTTCTTTTTTTTTGTTATTTTCATTGACTGTTGGACTTAATTCACGATGAATAATTTCTCACTTTTCGAACTCGATTACTTTCTTTGGCGTTTGACGATCGTATGGTCTTAAATCGTTATATTCCCACATACTGACCCCAGGGTGACCCGAAAGGTTTTCCCTGGTCTTGCCTTTGTGTTATTTTATATTTATTGTATATCTCTGTAATACCTTAACAGCCACCAAAGCAATTGTGTTTAGGGGCTAATATTTTTTATTCGGCTTTAACTATTGCCGGGAGGAGGAGGAAAAAAGAGAATTTTTTACAGAGAAATACGCGCAAAAGACTAAATGAAAAGTATATTTAATTTAGTATTATGTGTTAATTTTAGCACACACGTCTTCAAAAAAAAACTAGTTACCTGATATGTAGGCTGAAAGGTGCCTAAATTAGTGAATTTGGTTGTCAGAATAAGCAGTCATACAGTTTTGAAAGACTGTATTGGAAATTAACTATTTATCCTGGAATATCGAGGGCTTAAAAGCAATCATCAATATATATTAATTCTGATGATATGGTCAAAGAATCGGAAAATATACTCATCATTTGGTTTTATTTCCAAAATAATAATTGGCTTTATACAGCATAATTAAATAAATTACCAACCTATTCAAAACAAATTCAATGGTATTGGGTTGTAATGTAATCAGTATTCCCAATCTACAGCAAGGGGTCTGGATTTCAGCATTTGCACAATTATAAATTATCCCTCTCAGAAGCCTGTTACGATAGATCTTTGATCCCGGAAAAGTTGGGAAAGCTCATAAATTCATCCCTGTAGGTATCGGCAGGTTTATTCGTTGGAAGAAGTGTCGTGGGGAAGATATACTCGGATCCTTCCTTGCTTGTTAAAAAGAACCGCTGCATCTTAATTAAATCTTTACGCTCAACGATTAATTTTCCTCACTTCACCGATATGAGTCGCCTTTTGGGTAATGAGGGCTTCGGATGATATACATTACGTCGCCTGAAAGTGAATTCGCAACACGTTAGCGCCCATTCAAAATCTCCCCCACCCGATTCGCCTTCGCTCCGTGCCCCTCCCCTCCAGCCCTTGCACTTGCCCTATCCGCGTCGCCCATTTCACAACCACGCTTATCCTTTCCCTCGATTGCCCCCTTCTCCCACTCTCTCCTCCCGCCGGCGGCACCACTCTCGCCCGCCTTTTCGCGTCTCTCGCCCGCCCTCGCCCGAAGCGGGGAAGCTCTCGTGGCGAAATGAACACACTTAGTCGATAAACGCGCCTCTGTCCCCCTTTGCGGTACGCGTCTCGGCGCCGTTTGCATAAATTGTGATCTTGAGGTTCTTTCGCGCCCGGCTATCTCCTTCACTATCTTCACCCAGCTCATTAAATCCTAGCGATCCATGAAACTAGTCTTTACGTGTTTCTAAGCATCGGCCGCGTTAAATGTAAATGCCAGCGAGTCTCAACTGGAACACATGGATGTCTCCTGTCATCGGACATATTCATACAAATATTATGTATTATGTGCATGCATACAAACAATTACGGTGAAGCTAAACTTTGTGAAGGCTTCAGTTCATGGAGGAAATGATAATGATCATTTTAACTTTTGAAATAAGTACAGTGAAAGAAGAAGCTCTTAAGGTGTTAACAAGGTTAATTCAGCGTTTAGTGGCTCAGAAACATGGACTTAGACGAAGACGATTGTTAACATTTGAAGGATATGTATTCATTTGTTTATGGAATAAATTTAAAAAAATTAGATTGACGATAGGGTTAGGAATAACCATGTTATGACTGCATCTACATGTATTCTATGCCCTCAAACCGTCTCGCCGTGTTTGGCAGACGCGTCTGCCACTAAAAAGTAGTCTATAAAGGGTTACGATGCGAAATGAGGTATTTTTTAATGTTAGTGCTTCCTTCTGTTTGTGTTCTGATCTCGAATTGTACAAAGGAAAAACGGATAGTGGAATTGATCTGCTAAGCAGTCGATCTCCGTTATTTTGTCACCAATTTTGCTGCATTAGTGCAGGGCTAGAATGCCTTCTTTGATGACGCAAGGAAGGCGGTTGATACCTTTGTAATCAGTCTAGGATTCTTTGTGTCATCAAAAACTCCCATTGCATTCTATAAGAAGGGATTGATTATATGCGATTAACGGTATTAAAAGAATGTAAGGGAAACGATGTGTATAAAAGTTAACAGTTCATAGAGGCATGAGATATATTGCGGCCGGATCTGGACCGCGGGCCTATGGTTACCGATTCTCGTTTTAAAAGGATGACGGAAGTGGGCTTTTCATTCACGATCTTTGTGCAAACATTTACTGGGAGCTGTTGCTCCAAATTTTAAAATCATTAAAAGTTAGTGCAAGGATTATCCTTACCAATTGTATCTATGTATAATTTCATGCGAAACATGTTTGGGGTCCATGTAATACTATCAGCCTAAATGACGACGACTTTGTTGCAAGTTCAATCGAACAGTTCCAGTCACTTAGACCTCCCTACTTATCCCTTTGCCTTCTCTTCCTTTCTCTCTTCCTTTGCCATTTCCCATTATTTTATCGGGAGGTAAATGATTGAAACTTTAAACGTTACTCATAGAATGTTAAAATGTCTTTGTATGTGATTTAAATTAAAACTAGTTCGAGATCAGAGTTTACCTACATAATTCCATTAGTTCCAATTTATTTTTCAAGTGTCAATAGAGAAGATATAGTCTTCCATTCCCGAGAATACGCGCTCTTGACATTGAAGGCGTATGCGTCAACCGCATTACCGGTTGTATTGTTATTCTCCGGCACAATTTTCCACAAAATCGGTATTTCATCTCATTCGTCTGAGATGATTACCACGTCGTGAGAGTTCTTTCGGGTTTTCCCCGTCTCTCCCCATCCTTCGATATCCCCCCATCCCCTCTTCCCTGCCAAGAACTGGGTGAGGAGAGGGGGAAACCACCCTTCCTCGTTTCTCCCGATGAGGGCGTGTCTTCAGCATTTTGCGTCACACCCTCGTAAATGCGACAATGCGTGTGACAAGGGGAATGGAGGGAAGTCTTGACGCCTTTTAGGATTGATGCTAATTTTTCACGATTAAGGTACCGACGGAATGAACTCCCCCCTTCGCCCATTAATTGATGGGACCGATGGTAGTCAACTCTACGGACGCCATCGTTTCAAATTTTAAAAATCGCAGTGGGGTTGATAACAGATTTAAAGAGACATAGGGCGACAGGGGGAAGTGGGCCGGATAATGACAATTAACTTTGGTCTTATATTATACTCGTGTAAAAATGTATTGGATGATTAAAAAAAATTCTAATGTTGAATATTTGACGGGGTCTAATTCGCTCATAGGTACATTCCTCAAAATATGAAACCAAAAACGAGGCGTGGCACGTAAAATAAATCACAGATCTACACATTTTATGTCACGGTAAAAAAATTTAAAAATATTATACCTTTCACTATTTTAAATTCTCGAGATGGAATGACCGTGAGAACGTTTACGTAACCGGTGTCCCTTCCTCCACTCTCGCATGAATACATTGAAAGCTGGCTGAAGCATGGAAATAGTTTTCTGCGCAAATGGAGGCCGATATGCGAGTAATTATGTGACAGGAGACATACCCCCCTCTAAACCTTTGGGTTGGTACTTTTAAAGCCC
>LYUA01001273.1:254060-265537 GCA_002093875.1 Calopteryx splendens | reverse complement strand
GCGTCCTTCCCCGCCCTCCCCCCTCTCTCTCTCACCCCACTCCATCCTCCTCCCCCCCTCCCACGAATGCAATGTAAATTGATTGGTTTTTATGCTCATCGTGAAACCTTGATATTCTCTTCGTGCCATTAGCTATTTGTCAGTGGGTTTCGCAAGTTTTTTCACTCCACTCTTTATAGTGTGGGTGTTTTCCGGCAACGCGTTATAAATCCCTGGCATCATTCCAACCTGTAATTCATTTCAAAGAGTAGGCTTAATTTGTTTTTCCATGCGTGCGTCCTTGCTTTTTTATATCTTGATTTGTCTAAGAAATGGATAAGAATTCATAGAGAGATAATCATTTAGGAGATTCGAGAGAGGATAACTGCGTCAAACGAATCTAGGGAATGTTGATTTTCCATGATGTCGATGCCAGTGATATTTTTTTATGCTTTCATATTGTAGGTATGCATACTTCTGAGTTGTACGCAAATTGAAATTAGTTAATTTTAAATTTGATACGAAAAGGGAAGAGGAGTAGACTTATCTCACCCAAGCCTCGATTGAAATCAACCTTATAACCGGCTCCATCCCTCCCTCCCTTCCTTCTTGCCATCCTCTCATTCATCTTTTTACACTCCATTCCTTCACTCCCCTCATCTCCCTCTCTCTCCTCTTCTACTCTTTCCGTAGAAAAATTGTTAAATTTATCATTCTGCTCGTTCCCGTCTCTACTTTCACTTTTCGCACCCCTTCGCCCCCTTGTATGTGTGTGTGTGTGTGGGGAGGGTCCTCGTGCACCGTGCAATTTCACCCATCGTTGCCAATTAGAATGGTTCATTATTTCGACTCCTGCCTCCTCGTCTCGTGATGTAACTCATCAGCAGGTAGCATTCTCGGATCGACTGCTGCACCCAGATTCGCGTGGGCTCTTTTACATGAAAGTTTTTCTTAAAATCTTTGTATTTGATTAGCGTTAAGCGTGCACCGTTTCATTTAAGACTAGGATGAAAGTTTTCCGATCATTATCCGTTCGTCCTCGTAACTTTTTGACAAAATGTCTTCTCCTCGTGAGGTGGATTGTTCCGCCGTTGACTTTCAAACGAAAAATAGCCGCTCAGCATTATCTTATAAATGAGAGACCTCTTTAATCGGTTGCTCCGCTGTAGCTCTACTTCAATCGTTTTTAATTGCCAGGAAATTATTTTAACTGGAGTTTTTGCTTTGGAAAATGTCTCAATTATAGTTTTATAATTTCCGTGGTAGAATTTTTTCCACTGTTATTATTTTCAAAACATCCCTGATCCTCTGAATGAATACAAAATACTGGGCGTCAGCTTCATCACATGCTGTTTTTTCTTTAAACGAGCTCTATAATTATATGCATTTAGCATTCCTAAATGAATCGATTCTTTCGAAATGTTGAATTAATTCTATACTTCAGCTACTGAAAATTGTCGGACCGATTTATCTTTTTTCTCACATTTCTCATAAATTACTGCCACTTCTGGATCCGTAGATTTGCATAGAGAAGTTTCACTCGAGTGTAAACGCGAATCCGTAGATTCCACTTGGAAATTTCACGACCTCTAAAGTCTCTGCTCCCTCCCGTCTCGAGCGACTCCTTTCCCCGGCGAGGTTGAGCCCGGGATGGGCAGGAAGCGGCCGATGATGTTGCGTGAAACGCGTGGATCAGTCGGAGAGGATCCCGCTCCCCGCGCCGTCCACTCCATCCCCCCAGGGGGGAAGCTGGGGCGAAGATTATCGTTCTTCCTCGCCCAACAAACCCCCCCCTTTCCCTCTCTCTTCCTCCCTCCGCCTCCTCCCCCCGGCGTCCCCCGCCCCTCCACCTCCCAGACCCGGATTTCCTCCTCCCGGATCTTCCTCTTCTTCTCACCGCATCAGTCCTCTCCTCGCCCCGTACACCACAACCTGCGCCCGCGCCTCGGAGTGGCATCCCCTCAATGGCAGGCCGGCAATCTCAACCCCTCTGCATCCTGTTGTTTTTTCCTCCATCCCATCTTCTCGTGTCCTGACATTTCCTCTGCTAACTTCCACCTCCTTCCGTTCTCCTCATCCACTCTCTCTGCCTCTCCTCCCCCCCGCTCTCTCGGTCTCTTTTCTGCACCTCTCAGGAGCCGAAGTGCTGGGGGACGTCCTAAGGCGTATTTTAATAATCGTCTCTCGGCTATGGGAGCCTCTTATTAAAGGAAATCTTCCGGAGCCGATTCAAAACCTTTATTTTTCTGACTAGGTCTGGTTTAATGGCTCAAACGCTGATGCAATTTTTACTATATTTTAATCCATTCATTTACATACGACTGATACTTAAACAGACAAATGTTGTCCTTTACTATTGGTTAAAAATATGAATATAAGAGTTATTAATTTAGTGTCATGGGGAGTAATTATTTTTTCGTTGACGTGCTTATGAACAGCGTCCGTCAAAAAATCTTCACCAATCCTCGCGATTCGCGTGAACGGGGATTGGTCCCCTCACCCCCCTCTCTTCCCCCTCATCCTCCATGCCTACCCCTTCAAATCCTCCAAATCCCATTCTACCTATTTACGTTACACTTTTTTTTTCAATTCTTTCTTATTCGTCGTTTTCCTTTGATGTGCTATCCTTTTCCTCAAAAGGATATTTGGAAGTCCGTGTATTTTCTCGAAATAGAATCCCACCTCGTGAGTAGTACCGGAAGAACCCCAGATCATCTACCCTTTCCTCTCGGCCTGTGTCGGTTGTTCGTGAAGCTCTTCCGAGACATACTCGGTGGGCATCGATTATTGAGGACACTCATCATTCCTTTCCTGACGGTTTAGTTTCTCTGGGAGGATGTCCTGATTCCCGGTCCTCCTGACCACGGAGAATATGGTGGACAGGATATGCACATTCAACATTCCTCAGTCATCCCTACGATCAAGTGGAGGCAAAGAAATGTTAGTTTGATGCAACATCTGCGAGAGTTCTTGGAAATGGAATTCTGAATTTTATTTGTTAGGGGCCTTGTTCCGCATCTTACGGTCGTCTTCCAGTGTGTTTTTTTATCATCATCATCTTGAGTGTTTCAATCCTGAAATTGATCTACTGCTGCCCTCCATTCATCCCTACTTAGTGTTAAAGATGCAGCAATTCCCCTTATTTTACACGTGATGAGAATCCTGGTTTTCCATCCTTTATTTTCGGGAAAAGGGTTTGCTTGAGTGATTACTATAGACCACCCTTTTCTCGGATTTAAATAAATTCCTCGATTGTTTCCTCTTTCCTTGGCGGTGGAAGCTTGGAAATATTCGATCACGATCTGGTTCCCTGGTTTAAACTTGGGTGAAGGTGGCAGTATGTTTGTTCCCCTTGCATTTTCTTACCTCCGCTAATTCATGTATGAATTACGCCATGCTATTCTTCGATGTGAAGTAATGTTTATTATTGCAGAGATTCTTCAGGGAAGATCAAGTGAGCATTAATTATGAATCTCTTCCGTCAAGTAACGTCCGACGCCAAGAGCTGACAATTGAGCTGCTTTATTGAATTTAAGAGTGCCACTTTAGGGGGAAGAATTTCTCACTCGCGTGATAGAACCAAAATTGTTCCTTGATGAGTCCCAAGTAGTGGCTAAAACATTTTCAAGGTCGCAAATATTTTCATTAATTTTAGTGCCCTCTGATTTGAAATTTTATGTCCCGGAAGTCGTTGTGGTTTCCCCTGAACCGCTCCGTCTCTGTAATTCGTGAATGTCGCTTGTGGTAAATGGGGTTTGGCGAGGTGTACGAGTTCCAATGTCACTCGTTTTTTCATTCCAGTCCTTTTTATGCTAACGCATTTTTTTATAACGATTCTGTATTCGAACCCGCCGTATTTCTTCTTTCGTTCCACCCTTTCTGTTAGCCGGTTCTTCCGCCAATATTCTCCCGAGGTTCTTCCTCAATCGCCGTGGCCTTTCTCCAAGCCGGCGGAGAACTCGGAAGCGAACGCGTGCACCCTATAATTTCCCGTCGAGGGGCGAGTGCGCGGGACACAGAATGTTTCCATCTCGAAGGAAACCTCGATATTTAGAAAAATAAGCTCAACCTGTGGATTTCCCCATTGCGCCTCGACCTTTTCCAGCTGTATTTTGTGTGAAGAGCTCTCTTGGGTGGATGGGGTAATGAAACAATTTCTCGGTGTCGGAGCACCGATGAGAAAAATCCGCCGAGTCCGTCGAAGGGCATGTTGCATCGCTTTCTCCAGCGGCTAGCTGATCTGCCGCGTATGCGATACGTGGTCCCTGAATGAATTCACGCTTGATATGGCCTCCCTACTCATTCTTGAGATCCTGCCACGTCCATGCTTTTGTTTGGAAGGGGGAGTGGATGAATGATCTCTGTGATGATTTTATGGGGAATCAGTTAAGAGACCCCAGATATCTCCAAAATTCGGAACGCAGGAAAAAAATATATGGAGGGCACTGAATTCTTTTGTGGTAAAATCGCGGTTTGGTTGTCCGCGCCACGGCCTTGGGCACTCAAATTTCGGTTGAAATTATCGAGGAAATCGAGAATATAATTCCCGATCCCCGAAGGTTCCATCGTGAGTATGAAGTTTTTTGCTCACTGTAAGTCTAGAGAGAAAAATGCTGCGGTCTTATCGATCTTCTTCTCTCGCGGATATGAAAATGTCTCTTGTATTCGTGCTTCAACCTCGTGCGTCTCTAGCGCCGTACATGAGATACAGTATGCTGTTTGGCGTAGTAAACTTTTTCCATAACGACGAAAATCAAAATTGAAGTAATCCGCTGACGAATTTTTTTATTGCAACAAGTTGCGACGCTTTTAAATAATTATTTAACTTTCCTGTTTGCACTCATTTTGCCAGATATATATTTTTGTCTTTTGAATTTCATTAATGACTGGTGACTTATCACCCCCTCCCACACGTCTTCGCGAAGGCTTGCAGAGTAAGACGTAGTTGTAGAAGAAGTATATTAATAAAGTGTTTTTATGAATAAATGTAAATAAACATTAGATATATATATATCCGTTTCTTTATGTTTAATAGGCCAACGCCAGTGACTCTCGTGTTGATTTTATTTATATCTGTGTCTGTATATATACACACACATACATATAATGAAACTATATTCACATGTACTCCTGTCTGATAAAATATATGCTTATCTAATCCAACTCATCAACTTAGTACTTAATTGATCAATTGGACGTAAAACCATCCAAAATATGAAAACATAAGTAAGTGGAAAGCTGGAAGCTTGGTTTTCGTCATTAAATAAGAATTTTCATTTTTTCGTAATTCCCTTATTGTGAGGTGTCTGTCATTAGTTAGTTTCCTTGCAGTTTTTTCACTCTTCCTGTTGAATGAAACCTGACGCTCCCGGCGTGCCCACCCATTCATTCCTTTGAAAGAAAGCTGTGGAAACATTTCTGAAGTACCACGTTCTTACTCCGCGTTTTAATTGTTGCGGAGATAAACGTGCTACGCCGGCAGGCACTTTTACGTACTTATTTTTATTAGTATGATCATTGTCAGCATGTGTTTCATTTCCTGTTTAATTAATGTTTTTTTTTCTTTTCCTTCGCAGATATATTTGCTGTGCATTCGTTTTCGAAGGAAGGAGTTGCGCTGACGGGAGGGTGACGTTTCGAAGCCAACCGAAGTGTTCAGTTGCCAAGGTAAGCAGTTCCGTTTGTAATATAAAATCGAAATATGCTTTGTCGGTGGTGTATCTTCCTTTGTCAGTCACTCTAGAGTGTGGTAGTATTCCTTATTCACATTTTCGCCACATCACTCGACCTTTACAAGTGCCAACCTCGGTATTATAATCTTTATTCACCTCAGCGCCATCTAACATTTATTCTTTCTTAGCAAAGCTTTCTCTTGTTAAGTTAACTTCGTACTAGAATGCTAGAATACGATGTTTTTCCGAAGTTCCAACGTCTCAGTTTAAAAAGAGGATAGTGACATAAGTGTCCGCTCCAGGATATGGGGATTGTGGGCGCCTCATTTTCGGGGTGTGGGTCCGTCGCCTCAGATATCCCGTAGCACCAAGGAGGTGTCTCGGGCTTGCCCGGGTGCGAATGCGAATGGGGATGGTCGACAAGATGTCGGTATTTAGTAGTCCTAGCCAGGTGGCGTCCGCTCCTCCGAGTCGGAAGACTGGAGGGTGGTTTCTAACAAGCGCGGAGCAGCGACCAGACTGCACTAGGCAGGGGGATAGGCGGAAGCTTCTCTCATCTCTCTCTCTAAGCAGCTGTTGCCAACTTTAAAGGGTAGTCGACCTGGGAGTGTGGGGATTTTATTTTTAAGGAGTTCCAACAGTTTTCGGCTTCATTACGGGAAAGGGCAAAAGAGAGCGGGCCAGATGATCACCTCAGTCTGCAAGACAGGGGCCTTGGTTCCCAACGGACCTAAAATCGGTAGTGGATCGCGTCAGCAGGGATATCCGGTGTCGATCCAAGTATATCCTTATGCAGTATTGTCCCACGGACTGACTGTGGTTCCAGCTCTTGGAGTCGGTTAGAGACTCTAAACAGAAGGCTATGGAAATTCTGCCGGGACATATACGGAATAGAAATAGTGGACGTGGAGCCGGTGGTCGGATCGTGTCGCGGCTCCTCTGAATCGTTCTGGGGTCCTTTATGCCTCTTAAGAGTTCGGTTCAGGTGGCTAATAGGATCTTCGAGCATTATAGGTATTTTTAGATAGCACATAGGTCAGATAGAGGGTTATCATCCAAGAAATATTGTAGCAACAGTAACCAAAATCAATAGATTCATGTTTATGAATTAGAGAGCGCTAATGGTAGGGACGCAAAGGACTCTGGAGTGATCAGAAGCATCGAAAACTCTTTTATGCTACGCAGTAAAGAGGTAAAAACCAACATAGGGAAAGCCAAAGTTGATAGATAGTGTACATTTGTAATTAATATTTGGAGTATTTTGTATAGTTCTGGTACGGACATATTTTTGGGTATAGAGAGCTGATTATTTGAACACAGAAGAAGCAAGCATATTTTTGGAAGAGTGAATAATGCAGGATAGAATATAAATTGTCCCTTTCGTTGCACTTGCCTGAATGTCATTCCCTTTCGGTCTATCATTATTTTTTCCAAAAAATGTTCACTAGTGATATGTAACATTCATGCTAAATGTTCAAAGGCATTTATAATACTTATGCTCTTAATGGATTGGAATTTTCATGACCTGCAACACATGGGGTACAACCGGACATACTTGTATTTTTAACTTAATAACTTAATTAAAGTTTCCTTCAAACTGCCTCACGATTGACCGACAGAAACCTAATTACGTTTTAATCTTAACGGCCGGTGACCTAACGCCCCGTGCCACACGCCTTCGCCCGGGGGATTGCGGGGTAAGACGCAGTAGATGAAGATTAAAAGCCTTCGTCTTGCCGCACGCGTCGCGGAGTTGATTCGGTGGACGGAAGTCCTCACTCTTTCCTCGAATCATTGCGCTCGTGGGATGATCGCCGTGCGTACTCTTCAGCCGGAACCCTCTCTTTAAGGGTGCGAAACTAGCGGGATCCTTTCATCCCCATGTGCGTCGCGCGCGCGAGCGGTCTTTCGATCACCGCCCGAGACGTGGAAGAGAAACGGAATGCCATTTCATTTTCGTTCGCTCTCCGCCTTTAATTTGGTCCCCCGCGGCGCATTCCGCCCCGTCCGTCCCCCCGGTCCACTCACCCTTCTCCCCCCCGGCCCTTCAGCGCACGCATCTGAACCGGAGGAACCGCTCACTCACTCCTTTTTTTTTTAATATGCCTTGTTGCTATTATTATTAAGACTGTTTATTCTTGGGGGAGGGGGACCAGTTTCCTATGCGGTTTGCGGCTGGGAGAGCGGTGTACGGTCCATCGACGACTATCTGTCTCCTCTCCCTCCCTCCCTCTGGTCCTGCCCTCCCCCCCGTCCCCACCGCCTCCGCCGCTCTCCGTTGACCCGTTCCCTTCGGTGGAATATGGGGCACCCGAGAAAAGAAATAATATTTTCGAATCTGCTGACCGCCTCGCTCCCCAGACCCCGTTGTGGCGTGTGGGGCGTCGAATCACCGCCGTGCTTCCCAGAGGCGAGGAGCGCTGCTCATTATTTACTAAGTAATGATCCGAGTTTCCGCAGAAACGAGAAATAATGGCTTCTTCGTGGAGTTTAATGAACCTGTAAATGCAACGGAATGCGTGCAGTCTTTGAAAACCTTTAAAAGTATTTAACGTAGTTAAAAACTATTGGCCTAAATGAGCGTAAATTTGATCGTCACCTTGAAATCACTTATTGATATTGAATACCAAGTAGATTCATTAATTTATTTTCGTATAAACGAAACTAATGCATTTGATTTATTGTTTTTGCCTGTCATTCTCTATTCTAACAATGAAAGTCGTAATAGAATGTAAACTTGAAAGTTCTATTTTAACTGGTATCCCTTGAAATAACGTTCATTTGTTCTGCATATAGCAGTGGAAAACTGTAAAGAAAATAATGGTTAATTTTCCCAGTAAAATGATGGATTGGCCTCACCACGGAATATTTTTGGAAAGTTTTCGCATGCAATTATTATTCAATATAGGATGAATATAGGCATTCCTTTTGTGATTTTTGTTTGAATGAGCAATGTGGTAGTGAGCTAAAACCTGAATACGGTGGGTCGTTCGCCGCCTTTCGCCTCCGGTTATTTCTGGTCGGCGATGGAATCCCTGGCTTATGAAGTTTCCTCAACTCGTACGTATGCATTTTTGTATGCCTTCTTCATCTTCACCCTCTCGTAATCCTTTTAATCTTCTCCGTAGTGAGAGATTTTGTGCGTATTTCATTGGGACGGCCATTTATAGCGATAGCTGCAACTTTCACCAAGTTAAGAATGAAAATATCAGCCATATTTCGTACCTAATCCTATTTTCTCACGTGGGATAGCCACGGGTTGGCTTTTTACGTCAGTCGATCGCCTCTGCCGTTTTCTGTCAAAAAATCTCCAATTTTCCAGGCGCACGTTTTGAATTATAATGTGCGCCTCACAGACAGTTCCTTGGTGGTAAAGTTCATCATTTTGAAGAGGCTTTGGCGAACTACCGTTACGCGTTGTCGTCTGAGCGATAAAGGGGAGGTGTGCGTGAAAATGAGATCAGGTTCGATATGCCTTTAGGTTTCATCATGCCAAAAGTCTAGACGCGATTCTTTGACGACGCCTTTTGCGGAATGCGTGTTACTTTCTCGTTGGATGTCACATTTTGGTTATCAACAGAGTAACGTCAAATCGATTGGGGAGACCCTATCGTTCTGCCCTCCTTGTAATCTTATCACATTGATCTAGGTCCCGGGGCAACATGACCGTTATTGTGTGAAGATTTCGCACATTTTCATCTCATTTCTGATAAAGGAAGTCAATGGCCCGACTTCAACCCGTTACCCGATAATTCACTCCGTATAATGGTTTCATCATTTTAAATTAATCCTTTTGAGCATCGTTTTTATACAATGAATAATGCGGAATTTTTCTTAAACACTCGCTGGTAACCTGATTGGAGAATTCTTATCACTGGCTGATCTGCACTATTTTCGTGCATTTTTCTTTTCGGTTGATTAACCTTATTCTTGCGGTGATATGTTCTTTGAAAGCCTGGCTGATTATGTACATATTTCCAAAAAAAAACAGCCACGTTTGAAAATCTTTGCCTGTGGTTCCTTGCCCATAACCAAATCAGATGAATCGCGTTTCTTTCGACCGTCTGCTTGGCATGTTATACTATTATTGGTGGTATTTGTTTCGCGAATTGAATCTCTTTCTATCACAGGTGATATTCGGAGTTTAAAAAATCCGTAGCGATTTTAAGTCTGAATTGAATTTCAAAAATGGATCGCAAACTAAAGCGAACTACTACTTAACGCGAACTACCACTTACTACGAACTACCTGACGCGAATTTGGCCATTTGTTATGCTTCAACTTGTCGGTATAATGTTTCGGGTCATAAAATCTGGAGTTTCAAAGCCGTACGTAATTATCGGCCCTCGGGACTTCAATGGAATGAGGGCCACCACAAAGTGTCTCCCGGCCTGGGACGACGTGCCTGAAATGGGATCACCTTCCCGCTCTCTGAAATGTCTTAAATAGTTAAATATTTTTGCCTGTTTGTGGTCATTCGGTAAGGTTTTCGTTCGTTTCGCACTGTAGGCGCGCGCATCTTTCCAAGCATCCAGCGCTTGTTTACTTGCCTTCTTAAACGTCGATGTATCCATACCGTCTCGGCACACAAAAACGCGTAAACTTGTTTTATTCAGCGGAAAGCTGAGACCTCTTGTTTTTATTATTCTTTTCCTCTCGCCGAATTCTCATTGCCCCCTTTCCATTTCACCATTATTCCCGCTGTCCTGATGCAATGGATAATCAACCTCCTCCTCCTTTTATAGGCATGGCCAATTCCGGTTTTTCAATTAAAATTAATATCTTTCGTGATAACTGAATAATTACACCGTGCATACTTTCACAGTAAAACACATTTTACTGTGAAAATATGCATGGTGGACTTATTCAGTTATCTTGATAATATCACAGAGTTGAGCTAGAGACAATTGAATATCTTTCGTTTTGATTGTTTCCCCATAATTACCGTCAGCCAGCTTGCATCTTTGATTCTTCACCATAACATAAATGTCAATCATGACAAGCTTGAGTTATTGCAAGGAAGCGTGAATCGCAATCCTCTTGATTTACTTGATCTTTTATTCAATTGTCACATTTCAGTAAATTAATTATTTTACCACAAGCATCTGAAAATTGGGATGCTAGATTTTAAAATCAAGCTAGCTCTGGGTAATTCATACAATGTTCAAGGTTGCCGATGGGAATATTTTCAGTTTCACAACCTTCAGTTTGTATTAGTTATCAGGCATTAATTTAAGATAGCCTCAGTAATTTGTTTGAGGACACATAGTTTTTTTGTGATAATGCCGAGTGATGTCATTAAATATTGAAGAACTATTTATGAATTCTACTATAGGTAATATTTAGGTGAATTTATCTAAATCCTACTAACATGGTAACTTTTGTCGGGCTACCCTACATTTCTCTGTTTTGAAGACAATCGTAAATTCCTCATGTCAAACATAAAATAAAAGGGACGCTTGGGCACCCGATATAGCCGAGATGGATCGTAACAGGGCCACGTCCAAGGGGTCGTCGTTACTCCTCCACTACTCCTTACTCCTGTAGCTCGCCCAGCTAGTGCCCCAGACTTTTGTTCTGGAGTAGCAATGCCGGAAATTTTCTCTCGAACTAATCAACTCGTCTCTCGCGGCTGCTTGTGGGCGTGCTTTCATTACCACGCCCCTTCAAACTCTCTTCACTCCGCCTTCACGCTCTGCCATCGGGGTGGGTTCGTGAAGGTCCCTCGACTGTGGGCCATCCGTTTTCTTCGCACGCCACCGACTGCGAAATGCTTCACAATGTCGCAGTCATCATCATCACAGTAATCAACCGGAAGGTCGGTTT
>LYUA01001273.1:130879-147252 GCA_002093875.1 Calopteryx splendens | reverse complement strand
ATTACCATTAACAATACAAAGTAAAATCACTCCTAGGAAATATTTCCCCCGAGTCTATACTTGTCTGCTGTCGAGGTTCTTACAGGTAAGGACCAATATGCTGAAATGTCCTATCATAGAAAAATATGGCCCTCCAGACTTTCGCCGTTCCATTCGCGTTCGCTCCGAAGCTTTTCGCGTGCCCGATGGGAGAGGATTTGCCCCTTCTTCCCGTGCGCGGAACCGCGTCCAATCCCCCTTCGCTCCATTTCTTCTCCCCCTCCCCACTTCCGACTGTCCTCAGTGGGCTAGAAGTCTCCATTCGCGCGCCCCGCGAATTAACAAAAAATGCGTGCAGTGACTAAGTTGGAGAGTTTTTAATTGGATAGGCGATCGATGTACTCGGACACACGGGCGCTCTTAAGTGTATCACACTGGTTTACGTCTACTGTAATAATTATATTTTGAGGATCGTTTATTTTTTCAGAATGGTAGTTACGAGACTTTGTGGAACATCAAAGAAACAGTCCCCGGGTTCTTTATAGACTTACGCGACCAAAATGACATTCCCATCTGCCATATGTCGTGTCCTCGCTCAGAAATTTCGTCCGCATAACGCGGATATCTGCGAAGGTAGGCCGACCAAGGCAGTGGCGTAACCAGAAATTAAATACGTGGTGACTAATGCTGACTCTTCATTAACAACTGCACTCTACCTGAAGAATTAATTTCTTTCGTCCAGAAGCCATCCAATATTTATGTTTGACTCTAGTGGTACTTTATTTTTTTATTGGTATTTTTCTAATGTCAAATGAAAATCGCACTTCGCATGGAATTACCAATAGCATTCCACCTAGTCTACTTCTCATGTGCGAGTAAAACTTCGGAGGGCCGTAGTCTTTTGAGTCCGTTTTGGCGTGTTACTTTAAAAAAATGTTGAATTCATATTTTAGAGCATATAATATTTTCATTTTGAGGATTAAGCTGGTTTTCGCTTATCCGTTGAACATTATATCCAGGCCTTCTTTGAAAATATGAAGTCTGTAATAGATAATTATTTCTTTTGACATTTTGGGATTTCCACGCCGATTCTCTTCTCTTCTACGTACTTTTCATGGCCGGAAGGTTGGCATAGTGTAATTGGTTTTCCCCTCTCCCCTCCGTCTCTGCTTTGCCTCTACCGCCCAAGGATGAAAGTTCTATTATTCGGCGGAGGAAGTAGCGTTTATTGTCTAATCAATGGCCATTTCACATAAACCCATTGCTGGGAGAACTTGATTAAATAGAATTTCCTTGGGATCTCGATGATGCTGACTGAATTTTTTAAGCCATATAAGGTGTGCGCCGTGTGTAGAGTGCTCGGCCATGGACCATTGGGCCCGGGTCGGATTCCTGATGTCGCCTTTGGGCCGACTCAGCTTCGCCCAAGTTGTGTGGCTTTTTTTCGGTTACCAAATCTTACAGAGATCTGGTATCTGAGAGCAACTTCTAAGTGGTTCTTCTTCTTCTAAGTAATCTGTGGTGGCCATATCACGTTACTACATTTTTTGGCTGCATAATGTGTTCATTTCGTCAGTAGTGTAATGCACGAATAAAGCAACTATCGGTAAACCCTACAGGACTTACTTTTTTGGGTTACCTAAGGCTTCTGTTTATTTTTTCCTTTGAAATGAAAAAGAACTGCCCCTCCCTCAGACTTAATGTGTGAATTTCATGGACCGTAGTTCTCAGTGTTAAGTGTGCTCTGTTCATACCTGTCAAGCCAACCTTCGGGCTACTTAAGTATTAACACCGATTGTTTAGGTACGTAGAAAACGTGTCCGTGCGGTTCAAATGGGGGAGGAGAAAAATGTGACTCGCGGCATCACAATGGTAAGTCCATGGCCTCTCGGCCCCTACGCGGTATGTTTCAACGGGAAACGGGCAATCGATATGCCGCCACGCCATAGGAGACTGCAAGACAATTGCATACAAAGTGGGCAAAAATATTTAAAAGGACTGCGATACCTTTGTTGGAGGCGACAGTAATAGTCTAATAAGTTTCTAGACGTATCTATGGAAGATTGATGTACGCGCACCATTAATTTCAACGAAATGAGTGGGGAACTACCAAGTACAAAACACTTGTCATACCTACAAAGTTAGTACGTGGAATTTATTGTTTATACTGTCTAATTGATTTTCATATCATAGGTAATTGACGTGATCCCAGAGAATAATTATCACTTCAAGAATAACTGTTTTTAGCTTATTTGTTAAGGAATGGAAATGAGGCTTCGAAGTGGCAAGTTAAATCAAGTTCTTGCGTATTATCTTGGTTCGCAAACATGTACCCCATGTGGAAGGATTTTGTGTTCTGCTGCAATCCTTCTTCCTATTTTGCTCAAATTTGAATTCCCTAAGTTTGACCGGATGTTTTCATTTTACATTTCACTCTGTTTCGTAGCAAAGAAATAGAAATGGTGTCCTCAGCCAGTTCAAAACTGACTTCTGCAAAAATTAGCATTTACTAACGCTACGTGCGTTTCGGTATATTAGTCATCTCTTGGTGGATATACCTTCATAAATAGGGAATTCTTTAAGTTGTCAACTTCGGCTTTCACCTGAGAGAAATTTGATGTCCCCATAACCTTGCAAAGCATTCTTATTGTCCTAAAAACATGCTATCCATCCATTTTCCCACGGATATGCTAGCCTAGAGGTAATTAAATTATTCTAACCATATGTGTTTAACTGATGTATATGTATTTATACACACACGCACCCAAATTAGAATCAGTTGGGATCAGGTACATATAGAGTGATAGTGGAAATGAACACACAGATAAAATGCCACTTACAATTACTCTTTAATGTTTTTGTGACGTAACCACTTTCTTCAGCGTAATTGTCAGTTTCCACCTAACGCAGAATAAGGTGGTTGCGCGGCTGAAATGTTCAAGAGACTTTGCGCCACTTTTCCTTTTTCTGTGTGTTCGCCGTCGCACCCATGGCCGCAAATTTTTTTAATATAATATGACACGACTTTGATTAAGCATGTATCGGGCGTACAAAGTTCTTTTGTTCATAATTGTTTTTTTTTAATTTCGACAGTTGTGTAGCCTTCGTAGGTGGTGGAGAAGTGAAGCCAGAGTACCACTTAGAATACATTCTAAGAAGAGGTGGAGTTCTATGAGGATAGGAAGTCTTGGAGAGTGCATTCTAGTCGGGGGTATGGAGGAAGAGAGGAGAGAAAGGAGGGGGGGGGTGACTATTGCCTTTAATGCTGTTCATTGCGTGTCTTTGAGCCCGGACAGATCAAAATTTTTTTAAGTAGCCAGGTGCGCGTTATCTCGCGACTTCTCACTCCGATGCTGCTCGCGGATTGTGGAGATTTCTCGACTATTGAGACGGAGAAGCAGTTGTCAAAAGGTCGGCAGTGGAAAGGGGTACGTTTCGGGATGGGGCGAATGTGGAGCGGTAAGTGTGGTGGAACAGGGGTAGTTGTTCACCCGGAGGGAAAGGCTTGCGGATGTAAAAGGCGGGGCAGGATTTGTGCAATAGGCGGTACGTGACGCTTGTGGCAGGAATTTTTGGTATTTACTGTTCAATATCAACTCGCAGTGCATAGCAGACGCAGTGTGCGCTTTAATAACATGTGGGCTAAAAGCGCATGGTTAGTGGGGTAAGATGGAATGTAGTTGATTTCGAACGTAAAAATTAGGTGTGCCGCTTGGTCGCGGTCCTTTTTCCTTCAGTTTGAAGTCAACTTACTTGTGTTTCCAACTTCCCGCTTGACCGTCGTTTTTTCGTTTCACGTCCTTTTTTTTCCTTTCCTTCATACATTATCCCACTACAAGCATAAATAAATGTTTGAGTATTAATATATATCTCGTACCTACGCACGTAGGTACTGTAATTGGTCATTCCTTCCTCTTCATTATTTAATGAAGGCTTCATTCTTTCGCTTCTCCACAGATCCCAGGGTTAAGGATTGGTTCCTCATGAGCTCCCCACTGCCCACTCTCATCATATGCTTGACATATGTCTATTTGGTGAAGGTCCTGGGTCCACGCATCATGGGGAATCGCAAACCGCTGGAGCTACGGAGGCTCCTCATTGGTTATAATTGCTTCCAGGTTATATTTTCCTGTTGGCTTTTTTATGAGGTAAGTTCTCTTTGACCACTTTGTGAGATTTTTATAACTATTGTGTTCAAGACTATTACCTATTACTGAAGTAGTTCAACTTTTGAAATGTTTCATTACTCAAATGCTGCCAAGTTTCAATGAAAATGTAATAGAATTTCATATTTTCTTTTCAAATTTCGTTGATTATTTCAATACCCGTTGACGACTGAAAAATTATAGTTTTTTATTTATGTTCAACTTTTAAACAAGTTGTTCAAGTTGGTGTTTAAACTTGTTTATTAAAAACACAATAATGGTTAACTTACTCAATTTAGATGCAAAATGCGCCTCAATTAATTTCTTGGCAAATTAATGTTTCCCTATATGAAAAGAAATTCTGTTTGAATAACTGTTGTTATGACCAATTAATAAGGTATTTTATATAGATTGTGATCCAGTGTCCATCCAGATTTGGGATAACAAAAAATTACCTAATTGACAATATTCCATATTGGTTTATCAAGTGTACTTTGTTAAATGTGTAATGTTTTCTTAATTATTACATTAAAACAATTTGATACTTTTCAGGAGTCAGGCTGAATTTATCGATCATTAATGCTTTATAGCTCATTCCAGTTTTATCCTTTAGCCAGTATCCAGAAGGAAATTAAAGTAGTGTATTGAAACAATGCAATATTTTTCCATTATGTATTTATTCTTTCTGCCAGTTCTTTCAGCAGTGGCGTCTTAATGGATTTTTTAAAATTATTGCTTACTTGAGTTTTCCTGAACCCTGTATCACATTCTGTTTCAGATTTTTAAATAATTCTTACTAATTGAGCAGACACCATAACTTGATATTTCTTGCTTACCCACCGCAAGGAAGTATTTCATTTATGATTGATTGATTTGGTCTTTAGTAATCCATCACATTGGTTGTTCATCTCACTCTCATTAACTGACTACTGCACCTTGCAATGCACTTCACTGCATAGGAATTAGTAACTCACAAAATAATGCTGAATTGAATGTATTGGAGCAGGGCACTTACACTGAAGTCAGTGATGTTTCATATCTTTTACATTTCAAACTACTCAAAAGGCAGTTATCCTCTTAGTTGATTAGATTGTAATAGTGAAATATTATTGAGTTAGCCCAAAGCTTTTCAAATGGCATTCATGGAACATTCAGTTGGCTTTGTAAGACCATTCAAAGAAATGTGTGATTATTTACAGCTGCTATATTTACTATAGCTTTGGCCATTGAGCAGGCCTTTTACTGTTCCAAATTTGATCAAATGTGTCTGCCGAAAATATGACTAGGCCTGTGTAGAAATTAAGTCAGAATTGCAACTCTCTGCAACTCTCGCAAAAATATGGGGCCTCATCATTTAATGCTAGCTGTCATATTATTTTGTATAGATGCTTCATCCAAGCAAGAAGGTGTGCTTAAAAATGTGACAGTAATGCATTAAGCATTATTGTCACTTATTGTTTCTCAATTTTTCCACCAAAATATGTTGACAGCTCTCTCATTTTGAATACAGCATGCAATGAGGTCATGGTACTATCTCTACTTTTTCTAGTTTTCTGGTTTGGAGTGAGTGTATGCAAGTTTCCTTCCTGAACTTCTTCATTGCTCAAACCCACAGCAATTTTCAGTGATGGTACCCATGGAATGATATGCAAACCCCTGAGGCCTTGTATTAAGAGAACCTATTTCTAATTTTTCGGCATTTAGCAAAAATATTTTAGCACATCTTATTTTTATTGCGTGAGACTGTGCCTCTGGTTATGAATTATCTCCTAATGCTGACAATCTTTCAAATTGTGAGTGAGTATTGGAACAATGAGATGTCTTTTGCGTGGTCTTTGTTATGTTGCAGTTTCATTTTTTTTAAAGCAAACTTATTTTCCCCACCTTTGATTTAATTTATTACAGGATTTTTGATTTGAAATCTATTTCACGTCTATTTTTTAGTGCAGTAAACTAATGAGAAACATCCACAATCTCGCTTTGGTAGCTATCTTTCTATTTGTGAGGGTTGATATTTTTAACTTGTTTGAATATTTGTAAATCCCTTATTTTCCTTATCATTTCCATCTGATCACATTCTATCAGATTTATATTACTAGTAACTATTGAAATAGGGTCATCCTTCTAAAAAATCCTTTTGAAGAAAGTTATAATATACTATTAACATCCCATGAAATTCCCAAGAAATTTTCTTCAAGAAGTGACATACCATGATAAGGATGATAAGGTCTTTTTTTTAATTTCTTACAACCATGCAAAAGTTTATATTCCTAAAAAACTGACGAAGGGGCTTGTTTTAAAAGATTCTTTGTTGTATAATTTGCTGCTTAACCTTTCCATTGTCCATTTAAAATAGTATAAATATAACAGTTGTGTGCTCCTTAAAGCTTTTAAGGTGTTTCAATACAATATGTTGTATATATTTGATTTCAATAAATTAACATAGTTACAAGTGAGGAAAAGAATGTTAATAGCTTTGTAATCTGTAAGGGTGCAGCTCTGGATCTCTTTGAAATTAGCCATCACCTAAGTTTTTATGTTTTTTGTGTGTAACTGTACATTTGTTTTCTATACTCTACTTTTATGGTTGTGCATTAATACTTTTAATATTTAAAAATAGGCAAATAAATTAGGCATAGCTTAGACAATTTCATTCTAATATGTGTGCATAAACTTCAGTAAAATATTAAAGAAAATATTAATGTTTTGGTGACATTTTTTGTAGATGGATTCAGATTATAACTATGGAATGCAACATGTAAATATTTAACAAAACTTAATGTTGAATGTGTGTAATCTTTTGTGTAGCATGGCCATAAATTCATCGCATCTTGTAATTTCAAAGAGCTGGTGCCTACGTAACATTAGATTGGAGCATTGGAACTGTATACTTGATCAGATATTCTTAAGTGGGGCCTCATGTTAATTCACAATGTGGGAATGCATCATGGCAATATGAAACACTATTGTTCTATGCACACTTGAAATTATTTCTATAGAAATCATACAAATATTTGGTATACTCAGCCTGAATACAAGAGAATACTTGTATGGAAACCATTGAATTCATCATTCATTTAAAATTATTTTTAGCGAATTATTATGTAATATCACTGGTTTCCTGCATGTCTTACTAAGGAAATCATTAAATTGGACCTAGGCTTTATATAGGTAATGAAATTGGAAGCAAAGCATCCAATGTCAAAAAGTAATTTACCTATTACGTTATGATGCCTGAGCATGATTCATTTAAATGTTGCATGTGATTTACCTGAAGAAATTAGCAGGTAAGTTAAGCCTTGATATGGTTTTTCTATAAGTTGCATTACAACATGCCGATCCGCTAATTATGTTATGAATATGTTCTGCAAGAATTTTTGTGCCTACCATAAGTTATTGTGCAATGATTTATTGTGATGTATTTAATTTGACTATTGCAAAATAGAAAAATAAATGTGGTCAGCCCCCAGGCATTCCTAGATAATATCCCAAAGATTTATATACTAAATCTTTTGACATTTTTGAAAGTTGATAAGTTATATAAATCAGTTAAATCACAAGAAGCTGATAAAACTGGAATTTCTCTTTGATTTATTTCTTTATTAAAACAATATATGTTTCAGTTAAGGTAGACTGTGGCTAAGAGCCCCATCAGATGTGCTTCGTAAATAGTTTGTGCAAAAAATTTTACTTTTATAGAAAGAGGTTAATATAAAAAAATCTTTATTTCATAAAGTCATTGTAGTTTTGATTAATGAAGCTAATGTTATTACCATGAGGAAGTTAATATCACCAACATAGTTTCATGTTATGCTCATCACAACTCTTCTTCTAAAAATGTGAAGCTTTTTTCTGCCATACCTTTTTTCAATTTGTTTTCTTTCTAATTAGTTTAACATATAGCTTAGCCCCCCTCCCCACCCAAAATTAATTTTACTCCTACAAGTGTAGTTAATGAAAAGGAGTCCTGTTGGTAATTTCATGCAAAGTGTAATTTTTATTTGACTTAGAAAAGACTTAGAAAAAATATCAATGAAGCTTTTAGACTGGAGAAATAAATTTCTCACGTAGATTTGGCAACATAGAGTCGGCATCAGAGCCCTGAAGTTATTTTCTTGTTACACTACTGTTATAAACTGTTAAGTTTAATTTTCCATTTTGCTCGCATTTATTTAAAAAGTTGAATTCCATACAAGTTGAGGGCTTTCTGTATCAGCTGTATGTATTATTTATATTCCTGTGCGATTTAAGTAGATATTCTCTCGCATGATTAAGTTGTATGACATCCAATATATTGTTATAATTGCATGATTTAACCCTTCCTACTTGGCACATTCCAATAGTGCCTGATGGGTGGATGGCTTCTACACTACAATTTTATGTGCCAGCCTGTGGACTATACAGACAATCCTGTTGCTATTCGGGTGAGTGGGCTTTTTGCCCTCAGTCACTATTGAGATATCTCCTCTCCCTTGAGGTCTTGAAGTGACTGATTAGCTAAGCTTCTTTAATGCATAAGCTGCATTTGTTTAAGTTCAAATATAGTATCTTCCATGAAAAGAGTTTGCTGATTAGTACTTGTGATAAGATTTTATTTACATATCATCCACCATAAATTTGACAGGATTATTTCTCCTTTAAAGTTAGAACTGCAGTTTGAATGTCAGTTTGTGCATTCCAGTGAAATACTTTAATAGTTACGTGCATACCCAAGCATATACAACTCATGAGCACCTACTCATGGAGTTAAATCATTAAAAAAGTGGATAGAAAATAGATTGATGAAAAATTTGGGCAAGATGTCCTTCTAGAGAGGTAAGTAAGGAAGATGAAATAAGATAGAAAGTTGCTGGGTGAGAAGAGAGAATGAAACCACTGAAATGAATTATTTTGGCAGGGAGCTATAACTATCGTAGAGGGAGGAAGGCATCACATTAGGCAACTCAAGTTGAAACAATCCCTTTCCTTCTTTCATGTCTTGTCCTTTTCTGTGATATCTACTACATACTTCTAACAAAGGCTAAACTGCTGGGACTGTTTTTGCATGTTTCTCATAAGCTGAGTTACTTTGGTTTTGTATTGTCTTTATTTAATAAAGGCATTTACTAATTCTTTTTCCTGATCATGTGCATGCTTAAAACATTTATTTTTCTCTCCTAATGGAAGCTTTTTGTGATATTTTTGTAATGGGTTTGAAAAAAAATAAGTTTGCTGCTATGGATTTCACCCAGGTTTTGTTGGTAATATGTTCAAGTGTTGCAGAATTGCTGCTCCTTCATCTTCTACGTTGAAATGAATATTGAACTTATTTCCGTGCTTATCTCTTCCCATTCACTTTCAGGCCTCCCCTTGCTATTATCTTATCATCTGTGTTGTTTATTCTGCAAGCAGAGGGGATTCTTTTGTTGTCCATGGATTATTAATATTTTCCTTAAGGTTGATGGATACTGGAGATTAATAATAACCATCCAGGTTCTTCCAAGGATGTACTGTTGGTAATTTGCCTACCATATTTGATATAACTTAAAAGATATGACTAATATCCAATTGTGATTGACATGGGTGTTTAGAAGTCATAATAATGTTCATTTTAATCTCCATGTTGAAATGTCATGAATATTAGCAAGATTGGCAATAATTATGTGAAAAAGTCTTTTGGTATGGCTTATTAAAGTAATGTGAGAAACACATGTATAATATGGGATATCATAAGAGATAAAGATAAATCTTATTTAATTGTCAAATATCAATTGTTATTCAAGTGTTATTTATGGTCAAGTAAATACCTAAGATATGAACTGTGAAATAATTAAATTTTTGTGATCATGATTATTTATTTCCAGCATTAAGATATTTATTTCTTCCAATTTATATATTTGAAAACTATATGGTTAAAGGTTTTACTCATAGACAGGTAAATTAATGTGTCCCTAAGCATCTACTAACATTTAGAGCTGACAATAGTTTTGTAGTAGATAACTAATTCTTTTGTAATTTGCCTATTGTATGGAACTTCAACTCACTTTTTGAAGCTGCATCTTAATAATTTCTATAATTGGTGCTATAACCTAGCAATAGAAATCCATACCAAAAGTAATCCTTCTTTTGCAATATTAGTGTCACTATTTTGATCTCTGTGGTGAAGGAAAAACCTTTCTTTTTTGTATCATATGCAATGGAACTGCAATAAAATCTTTGTTTCTCATCTTAATGTGTGCATAAGATCACTTCTCAATTAAACTAAAATACTCTTGTCATTGTAAATGTGGAGATAATAAGTCTTAATAACTATCCAAATTCCACAAAGTCATGCCTGACTCTGTTAATTTTATACTTAATACTAGCAGTGTAAATAGTATTAACAATGAATTGCGTACCTATTTCCGAATATTTGTTTATTAAATTACCTATGGATATTAGTAAATATATCATCTTATCGTCTTTATGATGGCTTTAATCATCCATGGTAGTTCCACAGTCTATTTTGGTTAACTGGAAATGCCCAAATCTCAACCAATTGTTTCCTAAGAACCAATATTGTTATCTAAGCCTTAACTATGCCCACTTACCACTAAATTATCCATATGCCTTTCATATTTTAAATGGGGTGTGAATGAATGAATGTCTATTGTCATGAATATTCTGAATATTCTGTATTGGTTTCTCTTTTAACAAAAGTGATTGTATAAAGGCATTTTATTCCATTCTCTGGTTCCCTGGGTATATCCCTTAGCTTATCCCTGACCCATTCAAACCTCTTTGTTTGCAGTATGGAATGGGTGGTTGGTTCCTAGGATATAAAGTCACTTGTCAACCTGTTGACTATTCACTAGGTGAGACAGCAGTTCGGGTGAGTGGCTCCTCGTAAAAAAACATTCATTATTGTTAATGTTATTAGCTTGCATATATCCCCATAAAATTGAATTATATTTTATATTTATGTTTAAATAACAGCTTCATCCAGCTTAAATAGCCTTTACCAACAAGAGAATGGAATGATGTGTGCTCCATTATGTGTTGCATGACCATCTTTTGTGATGTCCTGTGGTTTTTAATCTGCATTTATTGGGAATGACTCTAGACTAATGTGTATTAAATTCTTGTAGAACTTGCAGGATCATTTCTAAGCATGGTTATGTCTTTAGACATTTCTTTTCCGTTAGTTGTAATGATAAGCTTGTTACTTTTCTCTTTCAAATCCTTTTGTATGAACTACAAGGATTTTCAGGAAATCAACCCTTTCCAGTCTAACATCGAACTCCATTTGACAGTGCATTTCCTTGCTCCAAGTCCAACGTTGAGTGACACATTACATGATTGAAGCATGTACCATTTGCCAGAGTTTTTTAAAATGCATATTCCATCACTTGGCATTTGTTAAAACTCCATGTTCTTTGCCTAGTAAATTACTTCATCTTGTGTTATTTCTGTTTTGGACCAGACTGCAAGGATTTTGGGGGAAACTGTGGATTGGAAAGGGTTAAAGGCTGCAGGAAACTGTGAAAGGCCTTTATGGATATTTTCTCTTCAGCTTTTGTCTTGTGGTGCTTGAAACATTGAATCTCATTCAAATTAAATTTATAATTCACATAGACATCACACTTAAATGCAGAATTTCAATGTAAAGCTGCTGTTTGCTGTTTATCAACATAAATCGTGCCTGCATTCATAATTTTGCTATTTTTTAGTCAGACTTCATTTGGCCATTGTAAGTTTTAGGCCATTTTTACATTTATCATTCCATTTTCTTCATTTAAAAAGAAATAAAAAAATAAAATAGTGCAGCAAAGAATTCAGTTGCATGAAGTACAAAGAAAATAAGAAGTGGGTGTAAGGCTTTTTTGATGGGGTCCCAAATACTATAAGATTTTAGTCCCTTACCCCACACTGCTTAACTCTGGAATGATGAGGGATTCTTCCTGGTTTAATGTTAATCCCAATATCAAGGTTTTTGAAATGGTGAATTCCTAAGTGTCATACAAGGGGAAAGGTACACAACTAATGTATTTTTTCATTACTTAGAATTAATAGGTGTTCCTTGCTTAATGTTATTTTTGGTTGGGAAAATGTTAAGTGCACCCATGTTTTGCAATGTTTTAGTCTTGCTCTCGTGAATATTATGAAATGTCATGTGGGACAGGTAGTGGATGAAAAAATTGCAGTCATCTGTTTATTGTCATGTGCAGTAATGTTTGTCTTTCAGCTTCCATATTTTTATCCTGTCCATGTTTACTATTTGATTGGCTTGCATGCTATCTTTCTCTCTCACCTGCTGAAAAAGTACCTGTTTCTCCAACCACATTGAAGTTGTAGAATTAGCTGGCAAACGTGAGAAAAACTAAGAGACTAAGCATTATTACTCATTGATCTGATTGCAGATAGGCTTGTCAGGTTGGCTAACTGGCCACTATAATTTTCGGTGTCAGCCAGTCGACTATTCTAACCACCCCGTGACTTTGAGGGTGAGTGTAGAAAGATAAGGATTAGACCTTCCTCTCTCTTTCTCTGTCTTGTTCCTTAGCTGTAGCCTGCATCCTTTATGCCAATCAAATCTTAGCTACATCTGCTACTTTTTAGATAAGCACAGCCCTTATAAGCATAGTCTTGACTGCTTATTGTGTCAGACTAATATGAACATGCATCAATGTAAATTGCTATGAGCTGTTGTTGTATATTCATTTTTTTATCATCTGCCTTATGCTTTTATTATTTTTTCTTTCTTTTATTTTGCAAATATATATTAATATTTGGGCATCAAATACTTGGTATTTAAACTTGATATGCCATAAGGCACAAAATTTTTCAATTCTTTAATTGAAATATTGAATTCATTGTTATACATTTTTTAAAAATAATTTGATTTTAAATTAACTTGAAAATTAAATTTTATGATACATATGAAGTAAAACTAAAGATTAAACTCTCAATTTTAATTTACCTTGTGGAAAGCTATAATATTTTTGCTTTCCAATTTTATTTCAGATGGTTCACGCATGTTGGTGGTATTACTTTTCCAAATTCACAGAGTTTATGGACACTGTAAGTATTTTGTCATTGTATTAATTAAGTCTTATGTGTACTACAGTAATACCTCAGCTATCTAAGATAATTCATTACAGAATCAATTTTGTTAGCCGAAACATGATTTCTCTATGGTCTCTACAGAAAATATTTTGATTCATTCTGGATGCTGCCCACAATTTAAGGATAAGTTTTGTAAAACAGTAAAAAGCACACTATAAAAGGGTAAAAACTCACCAAAGGCTGAGATGAATAGCTTTGCAATTGGATTAAAAAGAAGGGAAAGTAGAATGAAAAACTGACGATCATTCTATTTTACACTATGTACACAAAGTTTTTACAGGTCTTCTTCCAAATTTTCAAAGTTTATTCCTGGTATTTCTTCTTCTTCAGTAGCTGGCCTCTGTCTCTTTGATGGAGGAGAAATCAAATATTATCAGAATTTGATTGCGCTTTCTTTTTTCAGAACGTTTTTAAAGTTATTCAGACATTTATCTTCAATGAAGGTACAAAGTTTGTTTCTTTCAGCTTTTATGAGATACCACTTTGTAGCCAAAGACTGCATCTCTTCCCAGTAATGCAGCATTTTTCAACCATCACCTATTGGAAATTTTCCATTGTTGTTGCTGTCCTCCTCTCAAACCATCGCCTGCTTCCTTTGACTTTTTCCTCTGCCCCTGCACTGCTGGGTCCTGCCACATCTTTCTTTAAATCCTCATAAATCGTTCTGGCTTTGCTGCAGATCATCTCTTGAGTCATAGCGTCACCAGTCATTTGACTCTCATTTATCCAGGTCATCAGAAGCTTTCCATTTCATCATTCACAGAACTTATTTGGAATTGAAAGGCCAAGGTCTTCACACCAGCTGCAACTGAAGCTGCCTTAATCTCCTCCTCCTCCTTCAAGATTATGGCTATGGATGATGATTCTATGCCATGCTTACCTGCTAAATCCACAATTCTGAATCTTTTTTCATATGCTGAAATTATTTCTTTCTTCTGCGCCATTGTGAGCAAACTGTCTGCTTCCCTTGGGTTAAATAAATCACTATTTTTAGACCCATTTGTAAACCAATGTTTTCCCCTTTAAAAGTATTTTTCTGATTAATGAAAGAGATATATGACACATAGATTATTATTTATTTAATTAGAAAAAAATAATTAACTAATCATAAATTAATCCACCATAATAGAATTAAACCAAGCAAATAATAAATGCTAAAAACAAACCTACCTCTCAAATTCACAGCCACATGGAGAGTCCACATATTACACACGTATGAGAAGAGTTTCTCTCTGTGGTACTCTGGAAGCCCCAATCTAGAAGGCCAAACCAATGGCCCTTTCTCACCTTTAGGCCAAATCCGATGCAGCTTATTTTATTAGACATCTCATTTAGCGGTGTCTTGAACATAAACAACCCAGTAAGTCTGGTGGGTCTCCCCCTATGTCAAGGGTCGCCAACCTTTTAATCTCACTGTCCACTAAACACAAAAGTCAAACCTCGTGGAACACTAAAATAATTTTCTCAAAAAGATGCAAACTTCTATAAAAAATGTAATAGCGATTCCAGCAAACATAGTGCCAACGTGAGAGCTCCGACTTGCTAGGGACTTACTATGCAACTGGCCCTAGGGTGATGAGAAAACATGACCAGAAGCCAAACAAAGTGTGCACAGACATCATATGCATGAAGATAGAGAGAGAAAAATGTAATAAGCAATACAGCTAAGGTCAGTGCCGCCATCTGTGGCAGAGCCCCTTCACTAAGGTACATATCTCAGAGTGAACAAAGTCAGCCAATAGACCGGCATGTGGCAGTTTTCGCTCAACTAGAGAG
Organism: Calopteryx splendens; assembly: GCA_002093875.1. NCBI lineage: Eukaryota > Metazoa > Arthropoda > Insecta > Odonata > Calopterygidae > Calopteryx > Calopteryx splendens. The sequence continues at coordinate 132,268 of LYUA01001273.1, read as the reverse complement.
GGTCGATAGAATGGCTTGCTGGCACTAAAAGAGTTAATATTAATGAAGGTATATCTTTAATGATAACTGATTTGTTAATGAGAGACTTGTTGCGGTTTATTTGAAATAATTTTGCCTCTCTTTGACTCCATTGATGTCACTGCAAGATGGAGAGCTGATTGTATTTCAACCCGAGAGCGACACTTATTTTCAATTGCTGTGATAGAAGGAAATGTTTTTTCATGCAAAAAAGTTGTTGAAAACATTTAAAAGTTAGATTGCTTTTTCATAGAGCTAATATTATTATCATCAACTTTCATGCAATGAAAAATACTATGGACCAGCAACTTGCCCTTTAGCTCTACATATATTTGTAAATTTTAATATATTAAAAAGGTACTACATGAAACTTATCAAAGAATAATTACACAGGGGTGTTAAATAGTTTGAAGTATAAAATAAACTAATAATGGCTTTATTAGAGCCAACATGAAAGCTAAAATGTGTGGTGCATACATGTTGTGGCTGTTTGCTTTTTTAATTTGTCATCCTCTTTGTGCCAGAGAAGCCTTTTAACAATAAATATTTTTTTTTTACTTGAACCAAAAAGAACCTAAAAACAAAATGTTATGAATAAAGGCTAAACATCAGCTTCAGTAATACCACTTTAAATAGTGTATGGATTACAATAAGTTAAAAATTCTGAATACATATTACCTATCTGTATTATTAAAATTTTCTGTGGACCATCGGTTGGAGACCCTTGCCCTATGTGATGTGGTCAGCTCATTTCTTTTTCACACAAATACAGATGGAAAAGATAAGCTCTTGGAATGAACCAACCTTTGATGCAGTTTGATACTAAGAGTCTTACTGTATGCTGTGAAAATACTCAATGCTGAGCTTCTTCATAAATATGTGGATTTTTTCTTAGCATATTCGTGTGTAGCGTAGTGATTCCGAGTCAGACATAAATTAATCAGACTCAAGTGAAAGCGATTGTTGCGAAAATTCAGCTTTCAATGTGGCTTTGTTATGTTAACATGTGCATTCACTAAAACGTTTGTTAGCCGAATCAAAATTCGTTAGCCAAGACCAAAAAATAGTGACAAATATTTTCGTAAGCTGAAAAATTAATTAGCCGGGTTGCTCGTTAGCTGAGGTATCACTATATTTCTATTTTTTTTATTGGACAGATATCAAAATGATTTTGTTGTTATAACATTTGGGAAACATCTCAAAGTTAGTATAGTTCTAATAAGAACCACTTGAATTGATTGATATGGTGCATTGCAGAAATTGTTGGTCTTTTATGCCTATGCCATTAATTACTAGCCAAGTTATTAGAGCTTTGGTGATGAAGTTCTGCCATGTCACTGCAAGGACCACATGCAATGAATTTTTTTTAAA
>LYUA01001272.1:671709-686169 GCA_002093875.1 Calopteryx splendens | reverse complement strand
CCCCCGGTCAATGGTGTCCCGCTTTACGGATGTTAAAATCTGGTCACCTTAATATTGTACCACAAATCACTCCACTTATTCTCCGTTCAAAGAAACACCATGATATAGTAGCCTGATAACTAAAATCTTTACTATCAGCCAATATGTTTGATAACGAGACAAGTGTCAGAGATGTGAATGGTTAAGTAACCCTTTAGTTGAAGAGAATAGTGTTCACAGTAAATTCATGAGTGAGTCTTGCAGGGGAAGATGCCAACATTTATGATGTACAGACTAAAGAAGGGCAATTTCATTGAAAGTCAGCATATATATCTACCAAAGCAAACAACTTCATTAAATTGATGCAAAAGCATGTAACTCATAATTAGCATTTCCTACAAAATTTTTAGTTTTATACAAACCCCATCTTAAAATAATATGACAAACACAAAATAGTTAGTCAACTTAAAAATCACTGATATTTACAGGCATTTACAGAGTCCCAGCAAGATATTTTGGTATATATCTTATGACTGGCAAGTGGTTGAAATTAATGATTTGACCTTAATTCACATGCCAATATATAAAAATTTAAATTTGACTGAATACCATAATGCAAACTAACATAAACATCATTAGGGAAGTCACTCACAGTTCCTCTACTACGTTCCTTATAATTTGTATTAGTTTGATATTTGACCTAGGGGAAATAAAATACTACTATCACAGTAAAAGGTCAATGGCATTTAAGGTTTAAATATTCCCATGCCATCACAATAAAACAAATAATTTGCAGTACTATCAGGGTCAGGATTGAACAGTATCAAGAGCTTAAATCACCACCTTCGGATTACTGTTAAAGTATAAGGCTAACAAGGGCCACCCTAAACAGATTTTTGTGAAATACAATATTTCTGGCAACTCACATGAAGAATAACTATTCTATCAATGAAAATGGACATCTCAAGATCTTCATTTGAAATAAAAGGAAGTGTATGGAGAACATGGCAGAATTAGTTAAGAGAATTCGGCTTATCTCAAGATGACCTGGGTTCAAATCTAGGTAACTATGGATACCCTCAACTTCAAAAAAGTTGTGGTTAACTGCAGGTGATACAGAGAAAGGAACTGGCCCTCCAACCATGGGTGAATTTCACACCCCAATGGGCTATGTAAAAGGTGAGCAATAACCTAGCCTTTCAAACCAACCTTGGGTTGATTATAACGACTTTTATGGATAAAATACATCCATAATGATGAGCAAACATGGGCTTAGCAATCATTGGAACATATTTCTAGGAACAAAATAAAATTGATTTAGCTTTTCTCGACTGTATTTCCCCCAGAAAAGTTTTCTCCTTTGATATTAAACTCATAAGTATGAACAATATAAAACTCGGGGGGAAATTAAATACCGGAAATCAGAATACCAGTTTCGAAATATTGGAGGCACACAGAACACTTGAGTGCAAAGAAAATCATTAAAAAATTATTGGGAAAAGTAAACGAAAACAGTATATTTCTGTGTACATGAGTATTGAATATTTTTACTATACAATGATCTTTGCAAAATGACAACAGAGTTGGCCGAGATTACTCAATAGATTTTGTTGATTTCAAAATCGTGAATCAGGTGATCTGATCAACGGAATTGTGGCAGCACAACGCTGAACGAAAATAAATATTCAAGATTTTATATTTTCAGGCTCAAATTTATCCTTCAATCAATATTCACGAACTCGGGAGTATTTTCCTGGTCAGCATTTTCCAGATGATCAATGGCAACTAATTTCATAGTGATACTATTGGGGACACCTTTTACAGCACCATTTGAAACATTTTGGAAGCCGTTTCCATTTACTTCGTTTCAGCAAAAATGAGCAAAAATTTTACACTAAGCCAGTTAACATGAAATTTACCATTGCCCTGCTTGCTCTATATGCTTCTTGCCTATCACTCGTAGTGGTCCGGGTAAATTCATTTTACTGCCGATCCCAGCCATAACCTTAAGAAACGAAAAATAAGTTTTAGAAAAAAGGAACTAAAATTTATCTTGATCTTAGTTAATAGTAGGTAATGTCACTACAGTTCTTACAAAATAATTTTCCAACGACTTATTGGCCTGAAAATAGTCTGCAACAACGTAAAGTATTCTGAGCAGAGACCGCAGAGACAGAGCCCCCTATACAGATGGAACATCAAACACAATAATAGTTGAAAAACAAATTTCGTTTGAATTCATAACATTGCGGTGATTTGACATTGATTTAGTTAACATTTGGAGAGTATTTAATGTTTGTTGTGAAAAATCCTCTTTTCGCTTGAGTTTTAGTGTAAATTTAGATTTAATGAGAACAAGTAAAATGTGGGGCAAGATAATTTTCTTAATTTTTACATACATTATTAGTTTCGTTACTAATTCTGTTTCCACAAGTGGGTATTAATGAAATATTTACCACATGATAACTGATGGTTAAAATAAGACTATTGCCATTTTGTATTCTGGAGGCGTACTTTGAAACCTCATAATTTCAGGTTCTCCCATAAATACTTCCACTAATGATGTAAACACAACAGTAAAAAATGAAGGCAGTTTGTTCAATGATACTGTAAACGGTTGTCACTGTTTAAATTATTCGTGCGGCTGCTGTGGACATTTAGAGGAGGAAAAAGTCTACTTAAATGCGACTGGTAAGATACTATATATTTTGGGAGAATATGTGCTACTATAATCACTTGAATAGAAACCCTCAGAGAATAGTAACTGTGAGTGGTTTGGCTCGTACCTACCAGTTACGCATAGTAATGCCTGATTTTATACTTGCGGAGTGTGCTATATGTTAAAATATCTTTGAAATAATATTTTTTATACTTTGCCATCAGAATTCTCACACAGAAATTTTTCTAATGAAACGAAACTGAAAATGAAGATAACCGTCCTTACCGCACTTCCCCTTTACCTTGTTGAAACTCTCTTGAAATCGGAGCAACAGCCAAGGAGTAAAGAAAATAAGTCGTGGGGTTTCACCCTGGGTTCAGTAGTGAAGAAATAGGTACCTCATACCTGTAATAAATAACCTTTCTGCTGAAATGTCACTGGATTATATTATCTACCGAATCTCCCCCACCATCTTTTTCTATTGCGTACAAATGTTTTCAAATACATATATATATATGTATATAAAATGCTATGTTCTTGCCAACCCCAAAACACATTAATAATTAGTATGCGGAATAAAAATCCTTTAATTCACCAAAATCTTTTAATCCACCTATGTTCGTGATTTCGTAATTAGCGATCTGGTTGTGTGTGACGATCTTTAGTTTCAAATGTCTGTGGCGGCAGGAGTTCAGTATTAAGGAAATGGATCCATCTAACATGGGAGAGGGAGCAGTGTTTAGACGAATTGACTATGGTGCATTGACATTGACGCATTATTTCACTGGTGCAGTATTGTTGCAAGGAAATCAGTTCACTGTCATTCCATATTTTGAAGGTAAGGTGGTGTAGTCCAGTTGAAAAGCAGGCTCGAGTTAGTCTTGACCTTATTGTGTAGAGCTTTTGACAATTTCTATCCTCGAGGAACAATGCTAGATGCTTATATTGTACTGTACTTATTATTATCAATAATGGTCCACTGATCAGAGTTAGGTTTTTGTTGTACAGTGGAAACTATTACACAGTTCCATGGCTTTATTAGGACCTCATCACTTCTTAGCAATGTTGACAGTAAAAGCCATTTGTAATTCTCCCTATGTCTCGCTTACCCAAGGTTCTCTCTTCTGTCACACTCTTAAACATTCCATTATTTCTCAACATCTCCTCCATCCACGATTCCTGCATTCTTCTAATCTCTTCCAACAACCTTAACTCTCTCTTTCCCTGCTTGCCTTGCGCTTCTTCATTTATCTTCCTTTCTTTCCATTTTACTTCTCGATTCTTCTCCACATTTCAAAAGTCTCCAACTTACCCTTATCATTTTTTATTCAACAACTAAGTTTTAGGACCATCAACATGCACTCGATTTCAAAGTTTTCACTGATCTTTTCTTTTTCTACGTCCTTAAACAAGATCCCTTCCATCAACTCCTTCCTTCTTGTAAATATATCTTTAGTTAAGGAGGTTCCACCAAGTGTTAAATAAAATGTAATTTAAATAAATAATTCAGAACTCATAATTTTGCATAATGCAATTATAATGCACTCTACCTAATGACCATAAAAAAATTTAGCCATGTCCTTTTCTATTTAAATAGACATTGAAAATCAACAATTTTATGCATGCTCTTATGATAGTGTACCACCAATGGAGTTGCAAATTAATTACGTAGAATTAAATGTCATTTTAAAAAGAAACACATAATGTGTATAGTTTAATAGGAGTTGTTATTTTGCCATAATAACCACATTTTTAATGAGGTTACTTTGGCAAAATAACTTGCTAAATGGCTTAATTATCTTCAACTTCAACCTTTCCACCTGTGTTTAAGTTATATTAATTAATTTTGAAAAAATAGCAGGTACTGCACAAGTGGTGCTACTTTAAGCTTTTTTAAAGGGCATATGTAAACAAATTCATGCTATACAGCACTTTTCAAAATTTATTGCAGCCAATGGGATGCTTCAAAACAGTATATGCACAAAATATTCATACAACCATCTGTTTACTGACTAAAAGTCTAGTTACAGATTACATACAAATGAATAGTTTCTTCTATGAATGAACAACTTCATTGTAATTATTAATTGTATTATCCACATGAGGTAAGAGTTATTTTCTGAGATTTTGACTCATACAGTCATAGAGGAACATTCTCAACACTGTTATTCTCCTAATTTCCTTACTTTTATATCCATTTTCATGTCAAATACTTTCCAGACAAGTGAAATATTCCATTTGCTCTTATTTATTCTTCTTTACTGTGATATTTAAAACCAGCTCTCCTATTTCTGGAGGATGCCATTACTTTCATTTCCTTCCCTGATAAAAATTCTGGCAGCAATATTTTGCAGGTTCTAGCATGATTTAGTTTAGTGTGGCAGGATGCAGCAAGATTTTTGCAAGGGAGAATCCAGCAGGAAGTATATTTACTGGAAGAATCACAGCATTAGTGGCTCTGCTACTTCAGTGGGGTGTTGAAAGAATGCTGTAGGAAGTATGGCCTTTAACACTATTCATAGGGCCATGAACATTTCCTACTAAAACCTGCTAGTCCAATGGCCAATGCCTAGCTAGAATTTTTACTAGGACTGTGATCTATCTTCTTCCTAGGCCTCTTTTACTGATTCTATGGTGCACTCAAAATGAATTATCCCATGAACCTACATAAAAGAGAGAATATTTATGGAAGCAATGATTTTATATGACTGCTATTAAGGTAACTTTTACTCCAGTTATATTATGCAGTAAAAGACCTGCAGAGAAAATTTAATCACTTTAAAGCCCTGAAAATTAACTCTTGTTAATTAGAATGGTTAGTTTCTTGTGTGTATGCAACCAATATCTAGTATCGTTTGCCATGAAAGAAGTACCTGCAGGTGCAGTTATGCAAATATTTGAATGAAAAAAATTGTCTTATTTTTACTTCCTAATTTATTAAGTTACCATTATGCCGTAAAAGTTTCCATTTGAGTGATTTGATGTTTATTTTTCTTGACTTTCAGTTTGCATTAATGCTAAACTACTTCGTACCGAATATGGAATTTCTATCACAATGACATTCAACAATATAACTCTCTATAATGAAACTGTTTCAGGTAAGGGTTTATTTATCTGCTTTGCTAACTACTATTCAATCTCAATAAAAAACTTAGTTTATCAATTTTTCTTGTCTTTTTAGCTCTTTCACCGGTCAATATGTTTATGGTAGGGTATGAAGAGTGATGAGTATAATAATGTTTCACAAAAGTCATAAATCTTCACTTTTGAAATTAACAAATACTATATTTATCAGCATACTACAACAGACTACTACATGCACCCTAACTTTGTAAAGGAAGTTTGAGTAAAAAAATTAAAATTTAAAATAAAAGACTCAGAAATTCTGAAATTTTGAATAATGCATTCATTTATTAATATTTATAGCACTTTTAAGACTAATAATAAGAAAGAAAGTGTTATCTTTGAATGAAAAACTTAGATATTGAAACTAGTTTAGAAAAAAAACAAAACTTAAAAAAAAGTAGCATGCTCATTTAACATGCAGGTAGAATTTCAGCCATAAATTTTAGGAAAATAAAGTGTGTTCAGCCATAAATTTTAGGAAAATAAAGTGTGTGTTATATGCCAATAAATGTGGTAGTTAAGTTTGAAACCACATGAAGTCTACAATTTTTCGACATTTATAGGCACTTTTCATGGAAATGATTCTGTTTACTGATTGGTGTAATTATAAAGATTAAAAAAAACACTACCTAGTGGATATTCAGTGCAGATTAATCCAACAATTGTACTTTCCTCATTCTAACCTTGAATCCTCCATGTCAATTTCCTTGCGTCTTTCAGTGTTTATGTTGTTTTTCTGAAATCTGAATTTTTTTCTTGCAGCGAGGAATCCCCCTCCTATTTGCATTGGTGCCCCATACTTGAAAGAATTTGCCGAACTTTGTGTGCGGTTGTTTGACTTAGATATTACAAGAAAGAGATTCCATGGTTGTGCTGATGCTGAAGTTAGGCTAAAACATATTATTTTAGCAGAGTATCAGCTAGGCTGTTTTGACATTCGACATTTTCAGTCATTACAGAACAGCCAGGAAAATATTAACAACAGCTTCTTTGTGCCTTCGGTTACTCTTGTTTGAAACTTTACCTTGGATGCAGAGGCAATTTTTTGGATCAATTCTTACTTTTTTTAACGGTTGTACCTTTATTTTTTTCTAATCTTTTTTGTACTTAATATTCAGTGACTAGATTGTACTTGAAATCCAGTGAATGGATTTTTCACTCCAATGAATTTTCCAATGCAGAAAGAAATCATATTCTTTTTGCATTTACTGTATTTTGGTTACAGCTTCAGCCTGATTTTATTTTCTTAGATGTTCATATTTGAACCACTCCTCATTTTAAGAGCTGTATCTATCTCAAAACTTGATGTATACATAAGAAAGCAGGCTAGTATTCCTGGCGGAAAAGAATTTTTTTATTTTGGTGAGTTGATAAGTCACAAATATATTTCCTGTGAATGAAGCATTTAGCTTGGGGTTAATAGAAATTAGCCTTTTTATAAGTTAATAGAAATAAATATTATGATATTGATATGCCTAGAATTGGATCACATCTCTTAAACCTTAGGGATATAGGAATATTGTGCCCAACATTTCTTGAAAATATGTGTTGGGTCAAGATACCACTGCTAAGTCATGTGAATACATTATGGATTATGTATGAGAGAGAATTTTTGAGAATTTTATTTGTGTGTTAAAACATTGCTAAACCAAATGCCTTTTTTAATAAAATATTATCATATCTTTTGTTTCAATGCTTTTATATTTGACTGTCTTTGTTTTACACTAGTATGTACTTAATTACAAATTAAAAACTGTACATTAAGACTCCGTCAATTAACTTTTAGATAGCATGTAAATATTAAGGCTACTGATGGTGGTATTAAACTCATCCGGCCTGTTTAATATCTCTGCTAAAGTCAAAGCTTTAAGAATTTAAAATTTAATTTTCAAGTTAATAATGCATGAAACTCGGTGCATAATTGGACTCTTATAGCTCAGTTATTAAAGGGTGTTTTTGTAATTACAAGCAGTAGTGAGAGAACATATTATTATTATGTCTTTTGGCATGCTAATTAAATAGCCATCAATTTCTTGCCTTTGGAGTATTTTCAGATTCAGTGACAATGAAACTGTCTGTATAGATACTCCAGAGCTTTGTTCTGTCCCCATTCTAGTACGATTATTATGAATTTTTTCTCTTAAGAGAGGCTTCTGTCATGCTTATCTGAATATACAGGTTATGATAAAGTCCCTTACCCAAAAGTGCTCATCATGGAGGCATGAAGTTTTGAAAATAATTGGTAAAAGTGTGATTACTACATGGAAAATTCAATATTAAAGAAAAATAAATGTGAGAGTAAAAATTCAGCAACTGGCTTTTAATGAAACCTGTGTGTTAGGTGCACGTGCTTATGATTTAAAAAAAAATGTTTCAAATTGAAACCAATTGAAAATGGCTAATGAATGTTATATACCTATATCTGTAATGATTTCATTTATATTTTTTTCATTGAAGGATAATAAAATTTTAAAATCAAAACATAATTTTATTTAAAAATACTATTCACATCATTACAATGTGAATATTTGATGTCCTCAATGGCTATTTAGAATTTACCATGCCTTTTGGAGTGGAAAAATGATAAGAGTTATATCAAATTTTATAATTGAATTACTTAATTAAAAGTTAATTGAAATACTTATGCATGGATTTGATTTTGCTATCTGAAACTAGAGAATTTTAAGGGGGAATGACGAGCCCTATAATATTTGGCCTCCTCACTTGTAAGATTTTGACAACTCTTAAGGAAGAGATGATAGGGATCATGAAATTGGAGAAGATTGGTCTTATTGAAACTATGAATGCGTTAACAATATTTTATTAGCTGATTTTTCAATAAATATATTTTGTAAATTGTGTTTTGTTAACTTTCTGTCTGAAACATTTATTTTTATAAATTGTATTTTACCTGAGTATTTTCTTTAGGACTTATACAATTTAAGCCTGGCCCCAAATAGGGATCTAAGTTCCAGAATGATATATTGGTGAAGCATTTAAAAACATGCCTACGGCAAATAAATATAATAAAAACAAATTCTATTTAAGTTTAGCAAGAATTAGCAGGGTTTCAGATTTCACAAATTTAAAATATCAGCAATCAATGGCTCAGAAATTGGAAATATATTATTTTAATGTGGAATACAGATCCATGTGTAGGGTGAACATAGATCTCTTTTCCATATTTTTGGCTCTGTATATCTTGATTTGACAGAAAATGAGTGCTTGGGATCAGAGTATAACATAATGTTTAAGGTTTTAATGGAAAACAAGAATTCATTCTGAAATATGTAATGTTTAATTATTATCCTTTTTATCTCATATTTATGAGAAAGATGGGAATTTAATAACAAAATACTTGCTATATTGTATCACCATCATTATAAAATAATACAATAACACAAATCAAAAAGTTTGGCAGGACTTTCCATTAAGAAAATATACAGCATTAATAACCATGTTCAAAATTCAACCAATAGTTAATGAAAGATATCCTAGTTGGCGTCCTTGAGCAAAGGAAGGATAGTTGTCTCTCAAATTCTGGTGACTTTCGAGTCAGAATGATTCTTCTTTAGGATGACTCCTTTTCTAGTTATGCAACATCCATCTTTGTTTTCTTCTAATACTGCCCAATCTCCCATATTTTCCTTATGTTTTTTGCACTTATTCTTCCTATTTTGGTCAGTGCACAACATCAGACTAGAGGGCACCAATTTCCTCAGACTCTAGATCCCTCTTCCAGAAATGGACCAGTTCAACTTGTTCAGGGAGAGGAAATATTTATCACATCGGTCAGCAGATGTCACCTATAGAGGGATAATGTTTTTTAAGATCCTAATTCCACTTTCCACTCACCTATGGCCATTTTGATGCTCAGACCAGTTTGGGGCAATGCTTCAATTAAAGTGGATTAAATATGTGTGGTGGATTTATGATGAACTAATATCATTTTCAGGTGTTTTTAGTTGCTGTGTGGCTTCTTACCTCATCTTGATTTTCTTCTTACTGGCTTCCATGTGCATCTGCACTACATCCACTTCGGTTCTTTTGTCTTGCATATGGTTGTGAATCCTTATCCTAAGTTCATTTAGTGAACTTTCTTAAGTTCATTAAGAAATTAGTTTGAAGTTGATTCCCCTGATGCATGCCCAACTATTGTGGTCTGGTCTTGTGCCACTGTTCTTGCTTTTCCATTAATCCAAGTAGTTTATATGCAAATTCGCACACACTTTCCCGTAATCCTTACTCACAGCTAAGCAACCTCCTCTTGCTCACGGCAAGTGCCTTTTGATGAGAAATCTGTTTGATGAGGGTATTTTTTTATTTATTTCCAAGCTTGAATGGAGGTAAGGGAGCATAAAGATTATCTCACACGCTATTGAGTTTTCAATTTCTCTATTAAAATCATTGTCACTTTCCCAACTCTCTTGCTGTGTGGGGTGACTGAAAGAAGTCATTTGTCTGAACATCATCCTCTCCTGCCAAATTTTTATACAAATATACTATCCATAACCAGTAGGGTCTGCTTCTGGAACCTCTAGCATTTTCTCTTGTTAAAATAATGACGTGAGTATTTCCATTAACATACATTGATAAATCTTAGGAGTATGAACCCTTACAGTAGCTAGGCAGAATCCCACCGCTGCTACCATTGTGCACCAACCCTTAAGAAGGAACCTGAGCAACAATGAATTAGATATTCTTACTCTGGGTGGTTAAGATGTGATATTTTCAGGGAACTTGCAGCAAATTTAAAAGAAAATGGAGGTCTATATTTATCTATTTCCACATTTGAAGATGTGCCTGGTGGAAAGAGGGAGTTAGGAAGTGGATGTGGCTGGTGGTCCCTCACCTCATGGCTCTGGATTTAGATGTTGACCTGATCCTCATGACTTAACTTTGACTTGGCCCACTTTACCTGCCTGGCCAAGACCTTGGTCTCTGAAAGGACTACCTCATCCCTCTTCTAAAAAAATAAATGGGAAATATTTTCCTCCTTCATTACCATATCCCACTTTTCTGACTCTTCTACTCTGTGCCACTCAACACAAAAGAAATATATAATCAATATTCAATAACATTTTATTTTATGTCATGACAGCCGACTAGTTCCTTTGAACTTGGGTTGAGAATGTTATGTGGTCAGTATCCTTCTATGTTTCCCTTACCTCAATGGAGTTGCCAAATTTATGTGGGTTTGTAAAATATGAGCAGGTATTGTTGAGTTTTTATCTCTAATATACTGCATTGAACACCACTGCTGCAAATACAGGTACTATGTGGTTAATGTATCTTTTGTGACTATGAAAAGTAGTAGTTGTGAGTTTTGGAACATAGTGTTGACAGGATTAGAGAAAAAAGTAATGGGACTGAATTTCAATGATATTATGAAAATTATAGTTGATCTCAGATACATAGGCATTACTTTTAAAAATTGTAATTGGTTACAATTAAAACAGGGTTACTTTTTGCAAACCTTTCTCTTAAGTGATGGCTGTTCACTAAATGCCAAATAATAAAATTTTCCATGTACTTAAATGTAAGTTACAATTGAATTTAATTACAACTCAATTTAGTAAGTCACAAACCAAACTGTATTAAAATCTTGTTAATAAAATTTGACCAAAAATTGAAATTTTCCTTAGGAAGGAAAAACACTTTCAAAGAAATCCCAGGTCACAGGCTTACAAGCTCTGAACTAAATATGCATTGAATGCTACTCAGCATGGTGTAAGCTGTCCTCTGGGTTATTTTCTAAAGGGTTAGTATGGGCTAGAACAGCTGCATGATAGCCCAGATGGTAGAATATTTTGCTATGGAATGGAAGATCTTTTTTTGAATCCTTGGTGCTGTATTTGAAAAATCCCATCTAAAATCCAATAGGTGTAATTTACTGGTATATAGAGCTTCATGGGAAATAGAATAGTGTCAAGGGAATGGAACTGGCTTCCCAATTATGAATGTGTGAATTTCACATGCCTTAGGGCTTAAGTTCAGAGTGTGCTCTACCCTGACTTATAAAAACAAACGGTAGGTTGATTACTGAGGCGATGCACATCAAATAATAGTAACCATGAAATACCTATAGAGCTACTCAATCTATTTGAAGTATCAGTATTTACAATGGCTAAGTTGATCAACTGCTTTTCAAAACTTCTCAAAACAAAAATCAGTGCTATCTAAACATTTTAAACACCAAAATCAGTGCTATCCAAAGATGAGGATCACGAAAAGCACAAGCCAGAGCCCCAAAAGAAACTGAAATTATTTTTCCCTGGGTCCAGTATTTAATCAATTAGATAAGTCAAAATTGATTGAATGTCTAATCACTTGAAATTTGATGATTACTTTACTATGTTGATTATTTTCAGAATTTGAAAGTAATACTTGGACACACTTAACCTTTTTCTGAAAGTAATGAATAGGAGTAGACATTTAAGATAAAGGAATGATTTCAAGTTATCGCGTTACTTGAACAAGTAACGTGAGTAATCAAGCAATCAAGTAATGCCATCAGTGGAAACAGGTACCTGCCTTAACCAATATAGTGCCAGCCAGCCAATTTATTGGCCCTTGGAGTAAGAGGAAAAAAATGTAATGGGTCAATTTTATTGGCTGTGTTTTTCAACACTCTGATACTCTTGTCTCTGTTAGTCAAATATCTTGTATTACACATCCTTCAATTTTAAAGTGAATAAATAAAAAAAATTGGCTTCACAATGTTAATATTAGTATTTATAAAAATTTATAGCAAAAAATGTACATGTCAAGAATACCGTAGCATTTTTCACCTTTACCAGTTAATGTAGGCTGACTCTAAATGGGTTAATTTAGCATTTTCATCTCATTTCACAATGTGAGGGTGAATTTCCCTTAGCATGAAATCTTCATCGCGTGTTGTTTGCATACAACCCATTTAGAACAAACTCTGTCATTTTAAACTATTTTAAACCTTCTAAAATGAATACTTCAAGTTGTATGAGTGTACCCATACCAACATATTCTCCATGAGCAAGCTTCTTGCTACTAATACGAGTAGATTTCTTTTCCACCAGTGTTTATTCTCATCCCAAGAATTTCAGGTATTGCAGTGTAGTACTGCAGACTCCCCTCACTTCCCATCCTTACCTCTACCCTCTTCACCATGGTGAGGTAGTGCTACTGCACCTCTGAACTACATATGTTTTTGCCACTGCTGAAGTTGAAATTTTTATGAGATTTCATATGGTATTATGACTGTGTGCTACTCATTGAATGTTTTCATCAGCCGCTAAATGAAATATGTGGGTGTAAAATTTTTGGCACTCATTTTGTAGACTGAAAGATCATGTTTTGTTTCATTTTTTCGATTGTGAGGGAAATTTACTTTCCCATGCTTTCATTCTCTGTAAACTACTACATATGTGTACATAAATTCCAGATTAAACCTCTTTTAGAGCATTTAATGTTGCCCTTTTTTTGCAATTTAAATTAACTTTTTGTGTGCTTATATAATGTGCTTATAAGACAATGCTTCCTAATATATAATATTTCTATTCCTTTTCATTATATGTAGGCATTATTTATAGAGAGAGGAATTAATCCTTATGTCATTCATTTTTAATACAATGTTCTCCAAGGCTAAAATTTCTTCAATATGTATATATTTTAACACCTAAATATTGATAGGATTGAGAATTTTCACTTAATTTCATGTTTTTCCAATCCAATTGAATATGTGCTAAGAAATTAACATGCCAAATATAAATATACAATTATAAATGCCAGAGTTATACTGAGCAATTCTGAAGAAGTTTTTTTCTATTTGGAGTTTTTTTCTATTTGTGAATTTCACATGCCTTAGGGCTAAGTTCAGAGTGTGCTCTACCCTCACTTGTAAAAAAAAACGGTAGGTTGATTACTGAGGTGATGCACATCAAATAATAGTAACCATGAAATACCTATAGAGCTACTTACATTCCTTTTTCTAATTATTATATCTCTTTTACTTATTAACAGTACCATAATTTTGGTAGTTTATATTTATAATAATAAAAATGATTTTATTATCATGCATATAAACCAAATTTTATTTTTTGTATCATGTGCCCCTGGGATGCCTTATAGGGAATAAATGAACAAAAAGTGATATGTGTAGCATATTTCTTGTAGTAATTTTCTCCATTGTTTAAGTATTGCAACAGTCTCTATTTAGTAAATAAATCTTAGTAATAAGTGTTCATAGAGATGAAAACTGGATTTTTTAAGCAATTGCATTTTAAAATTTGATGGTTTTATGTAATTAGATTTATTTACAAGATTGGGGTAACAAAGAAACCTAAATCTTCTTTGGGATAGTCACAACTCACCAAACAAAGCCATAACACCCACTAGATTAAATTTTTCTCAGAAATTGATCTTTGATTATTTATTTTCATGTATCTTTTCTAAGGCCTTGTCATTACAGAAACAAGTCAAAAAAGTGCTTGGGGAACTTATTTGCACACTTGGTAAAACACTCCTTATTCCAAACAATTTTAACTCTTCCTCATTGTATTTAAATCTTTTAACTTAGTAAAATTTAATGCAAGCTAGACTTACCTTTTTTTCATATGAGTTATTACAAGAAATCATTTTTATTATCATGCATATAAACTACCAAATTTATCCATGACAATTATTCATTTTCTCTATATTATTAATCTTTTTCCTTACAT
>LYUA01001272.1:623455-637319 GCA_002093875.1 Calopteryx splendens | reverse complement strand
TATATATATATATATATATATATATATATATATATATATATATTAGCATGAAACAATTTCCATCGTTAATCAAATCTGTCATGTTGTCATTAATCTTTGTCATTAATATTATTAAAAACAGCCTTTAATGATAAATATACTTTTGTGAGACCACTATTACTATGCCAGAATATTGATGCTACTATATTTTTATTTCTTGGAAAAATTATATTAAGGAAACCTGAAATAGTAAACATCAATCACTAGCATACCTAAGCAACATTAGAACTCTCTTTTTCCCTTTTGAGTTAAACGAAAGGATGTTAAGAAAATATGACTTTGGAAATCGCAATTTCACCATTGGAAAAAAATGGTGGTTAAACTTCGTAAATGTCATGATTACTTGATTCAATTTGCAATGCTAAGCTAAATTTAGCCCCTGATCTAGCACCTAAAGTAAATAGCGTGAAATAAGTATGCTCTTGTTAAGATGATAATTAATTTTTTATATTTTTAAAGCGTACTTCAAACACGTGTTCCAAATTCAGTTTCTTGGTAAATAATAAAGTTAATAATTTATGCCAAATTTAATGCGTCGCAAGTAACATAAAAATTAATTTTAAACATAATTGTCGGAAGTGGAGTTTAACGTTAGTATTTTTCTATTTTATTAGATAATAAAGGCCAAGCGTCATTTTTGAGGCGATGAGTGAGCAATCACCAATTGCTGAGACGTTAATCAACCATTAGATGAAAAATGTTTTTATATTAGTGGACCAAGGTTGAATAAAAATGTTCGACATTTGGGATGATTTCACGAAGATATTTTAAAAAGACAGTGAAGAGAATTAGGTTTCCTGCAACAATGCTATCCCTAAACAACACTCAATTTGATCTTTGGGGAGATGCTTTATACATTTTCAAATGTATCAACATGTATCCTGAACGATTATTTGTAATAAAAATATGTAGAAAAAAACTTATAATTATTTTCGTCATCTATTATGATGTTACGCCGAGAGAATACGCTCAAATAGTCGAATGAAAACAATGAAATGCCATTTTTATTAGGTTTATTTCGGTTATAACATAAGTTTTTCCATTATTTATTCACAGACCTCAGAGTTCAGAGCAAGTAGGAATTTACGTTGAAATTTGAAGTACACTTTTTCATATGATTCTACGTTCGGAGAAAGTCAAAATCTCTATAATTAGCTGAAAATCTGGTTGTTAAAAAGTGTCAATAAGTTAACTTAATTTCCAAATTAATTGATTCTGAATTTCTTCACCCCAAGCGATTCTCAGGCTTCCAAAAATAGCAAATTAATTACTATATACAGTCAAAACGTTTCTTAAATTCCCACATCTATAAATGATGGATGCAGTAACCTTAATCCCCATTCATCAATTGAAAGAGGTAAGATAAATCAACAAATTATGAGCATTGTGAAAAAATAAGTAAAATACCTTGCAAGAATCTACCTTGCCAAAAAAGGCCAAACTCCATGCTTGTTAAAAAGTTTTTTGTTATTTCATTTTTTCAAAATTTAGGATTGAATTTAATAAATTTTAACTCGAGTCGATAAATTTGGATTCACATAATTCCAGATTTTTTTACCATTCAAAATATGCAAAAATAAAAACAGTATTAAAAACAATTCAAGGTAATTAACTTTTTTCATAGATATTGAAGCCATTGCAAAAATATAACAAATTTAGCTTTTAACTCGACCTCAAAATCTCTCTTAATTTTACGATGCGCCAGAGATTTATCCCCTCAGCAGAAAATTTGGGAAATGCAGGTAATTACAATCATTCTCCGGGATATTGATCCATTTATGATGGTTTAAAACAGCATTGGGAAATGCCTCATTTTGTTGCTCATCTATTCAATTCCATTTCAGATTTTTTCGTTAGGAACTTTATATTTACTATGTAATACAGTCAGCTCAAGAGCACAGAAGCCTAAGCCTTTGTTTCATGATTGTAATCTGGAATAAACTTCTTTCTACTAATTAAAATTCCGAAAATTTTGTAGATGAATCACCACACAGTGGAATGGTGTTTCCGGTATTTGTTGAATGACTGAATGAAAGTACATAACGAATTTTTTCGTCATTAGATGTAATAAATTTGGACTGGATTCAACGCACCGTGAAGCCCTGGAATTGTATTTAGAGCATGCGATATGGGCACACTAATAAAATTGTACTTTTTAAAAGGATGCTTAATACATTTTTCAACATTAAAAAAATATAACCACGACTATTTTTCCACCCTTTTTTAAACTAATGATGAAACGCAATCCGTAGAGCAAAGCATATTTAATGGCGACCCTTTGATTAAAAATATATGTTCTAGTTTTCGTTTATTAAAGAGAGATAACATTTGACTCTGATAAAAAGTTTTGCCGTACACAAATACTTAATGGTGAAGCAATTTTCGCATCGGAGTTTGAGAGTAGTTACAGGTTTTAATGCTGGAAAGGGAGAAGCCATGAACATATTCGTGAAATGAGAAATACTTGAGCGATTAAAATGATACCAGTATATAAGTAGAGTATTAACAGTTAAGATGTGAATTTGGATAATAAAAAATATTCAGCATCAAATAGCTAGTTGGATAAAGTAAGAAACAAAGGGGGTCTAAGTATAATCTGTGAAGGAAGACAGCTGAGGAGAACCATACAGGGCCGCAAAAGAAAATGGTTTGGAGATGCAAAGAGTAGGGGAAAAGCTCTAGCCTCGACGACTAAGTTTCCGAGCCAAACAAAACCACGCTCCACATTGTCTCTACTTGTCTCTTCCTTACACCTTTACCTAAGGTACTTTCTTACACCTTCACCTTATTAAATCCCTCCCCTTTGTACATGCTTCTTTACCCGTACAACTCCTCTTCTAATAGAATATTCATTAAAATCGAAATCTCTTATAGGTTATACATACGGCATTTAATTATTTTTCACATTTTGGCTCCCTGACATACATTTGATTAAAGCGAACTCCACCGAGAATCAGTGCATTTACTTACTTACACAAGTATTTCATGATGAATTATGGAATCAACGACTAGTGTACTCATTTAACCGAAGTCTTCGCCAAAGCATGATTGAAGAAAAATGACCATAGCAATCAGTAATCCGTCATAACTCGGGGTTGGAGTTATGTGGAGGCTTATCTTTGAGTAAAATTCTTGCGCCGAGGATCATAGTATGATTCTTAGAAGGGGCACGATTTTTCGTTGATGTTCCACCTATCCACTTTTTTGTAGAGAACGCTTAAGTTCAAAACATCGCAGGAAACTTTAAGTAATGGTCTCCTCACCTCTTTCCGTTAAACCATTTAATCAAGATAGATGTTTTCTCTAATCCCCTCCCCATCTCTCATTCCCGTATTACATTTATATAATTCACCGACCTCTCCAAACGGCACCAATGGCCAGTCAAGAACATAGTAAAGTTCTCGTGTCCATAGGGTAATCCGACGGCAACGTTCATATCGCACCGTAAACTCATTTATGGATAGGCATTGCATAAGGGTAGTGCATTGGTCATCAACGCAGGTGGTTCGCGTATGATCCATGGAAGTGACTGATGTTTCGGTGATATACTGATTCCCATTCGCCTGGTGGAACAAACTTAAATTGGCACTCCGAATGCTATTCGTGGTGTTGAACTGTGTGAACCCATAGACGTCTTTATTTCAGTTTAAGATTTTAAGGACAGCTTCAGACTTTTTCTGAACCTTTCCTCCGCTCCCAAAATTCCTCACGCACCATTCGAAATTAGTACGACAGTATAAAACGACAAGTTCACCGAGGAATGCCAGCGTCAGAGCGTTAGTGTGCGGCAAAGGCATGTTTGCCATCAAAACTCAGAGAGGCGATAACTTACTTAAGAGAAGTTGCTTGCTATGAGATCAGTGATAATTGAAATCGGCAAGTGTGAAATACCCAATGCAGCGTCATTACTGTAACACAACCCCAGGAAATAATAAAAAAATAATAATAAGCGTTTCTGTGTATGTAATACAATGCATATCAGGGCATATTTTCCATGAAGTCGCCAGGAAAACAATGAAAATCCTATTTATTTGGAGATGTTGGGCAATTTAAGTCGTATGTTTGGTAATTATGGGTAGAAAATAGTGGTCTTACAACCTAGTGGAAGAGCGTACGATCTCTGGCCGGAGAGTCCCGGGCTCGAGTTCGGAAGATTGCGGACACTCCAGTCGAGTGCATGCCGTGCGATTTTCTTTCCGGGAAACCGTGAGGGGCACAGAGGAGGGAACTGATTGATACCTACCCTTGTTATGTGAACTTCACCCCTCCCAGTTTTAGGACTACAGTAACCCTAGCTATCAAAGCGCCTTTCGAGTGGGTTTTTGAAGGATATGGAGTTACAGGTGGGAGGGGAAAATGGTGGCAAGAAATCGAATCATTGAGCGGCTAGATCTCTTCACCGGTTACCCAAAAAGTTACACGCGCTCCCGAACCCTGGAGCTGAAGGTCGACTATCCCCACTTTTCCTCATCTCCTGTGTTGGCACCGAATGCCGAAGGAAGTCAGTCGAAAGAGCAGAGGCGGCAGATCTGGAGGAGTTACACGTACTCTATCGCCAACCACGCTCAACGAATACTAGGAATTTTGCGTGCATATAAAGGTGCCAAGAAATTAGATATTACTACCCCTTTATTCATTAAGACCATTCAACGGGAAATTCTGAGCTGGGATTACATGAGTGACTACTGCGAGGGCGTCTAAACAAATGATAACCTAAGATAGGGGGATACTCGTCCAAAGCTCGGAGGAGAAATTGATGCATGTAGTCAATCATTCCTATAGGCAATAATAGTGATAAATAAATCACCATTATAGGCAATAATAGCGATAAATAAAGCACCATTGCTTACATTTAAAACAAAACAAATAATTGATATTTTAATTGCCATATATTTGAGTTGCTGTTTTTAGGAATTTTGGTTGGAAAATTTCTTGAAAGTATCGTATGCACCACGGCGTAATAAGGTAGGCTAAATTCATACTCGGGATAACATGACCCATCAATAAAAACACATCACAGCCATAAAAGATTGAGAATGGGAAAAGTGACGCCAGGCTGAGGAAACGTTGGTTCAATTAAAAAAACAATTTAAAAGGGTATTTTTGTATCAGCTATGCCCATGAAATTCGTGTGATGCCTAGTAAAAACTAAACAAAATAGTATTGAAAAAATTAAAATCACTGGACCGGAGTTGAAAATTTTAAACATATTTATTGTAGGAACAGGCAGTGAGGTAGGTCAGTGTAATCTCATCTTACAATTTTTTAGAAGTTCATAAGTTTTCAATAAAATATTTTTATATAACCCTCGATCAGGCATCACTGGATTGCTCTCGCTGCTCGACTGAATTACCCCTGCTTGGTCATATCTCTGCACTCAACCTTAGACGCAAACAATCAGCGTCAACTCATAATTATAATAAAATCATATTTGATTCATTCTATTCGCACTGAATACCAAATTTTCTTAAACGCATCTATTATTACAAAACCTTTACGATACCAGGGACAAAACATTTGCAGCTATTGAACGTAAGAAGAGTTATTTTTCATGTTAAAAGTATAATACCTTAAAAGGTTGATTCTCCTACGCATAATTGGACTTGTCTTACAATCCTTTTACTCGGAACGATTGTTTATTGTATTGAGTTTCATTTAAAAAAAGAATACTTCCAAATAAAATTGGATGATAAGCCCAATCAGCTCCATCCACCTGCTATTGTGGGAAAAGGATTTAGTCTAAAATAAATTGAACCACCGGCGGCGGTTTTTTCTGCCAACAGCCTCGGGGTTGAATCACTTTTTAGGTAGATAATATCATTGCACTACTGGAATATTAAATTACTTCCGCATAATTGAATAATTTCCAAGCATCCAAAAATCGTTTGGTACTTGAAATTTAGTCTAAGGCTTATAATAGTGGGCTAAGGGAGTTTATCCAATGAAAAATGATACCCTATGCATAGTCGAGCCCTTGAAAGTTAGGTATGCGAGCAAGGCGAGCTTCAACATGTTTAGCAAATCTCGGAGCATTTTTTTAGGCATAGGATGGGCAAAGAGAGCACGCCGGACGTAGAGAAGACTGACTATGCTCAACTTTTGTTGAAGTTTCCCCAGTCAGCTATGGCGTTGCCTTGGAAACGGGAAGTGGGCTTTTCAACAGTAGTAGACTTTGGTAGAAGCTTTTGAGGGTTTAATCAACTTATCAGACCGCTTTCGAATAATTTTGACTCGTAATTAATCAATCGTTTCGTCACATTAATCTTGAGTACACTATGCTTCAAGGTAAATTTGGTTTTCATAAATGAATCCTGTTACAACTAAATATTGAAAATAATAATTTTCTTACCTTAAGACATATCAAGTCATCGTTAAGTAACTGATACGTAAAATATTACAAAGTGCGTTTTAAGGATGATACATACCAATTGGTTTATTTAGATACAGGAATTATTCAATTGGCCTTACATTTACGATAATCCTTCACGAGCACAACCTCATGCCACGTTATTTTAATTGGTCAAGGATTTATGGAGATATTACGACTGGTGAACTTTGCATAACCTTTTTGCATACGATTTATACAGGCTTGATATTTTGCCTCTAACTTATCCATTAATAATTACAACAAGGAGTAAGGAATTAACTAACTCTATTTCAAATCCATGCTGCTATTAGCGAGCTAATAACAATACCGGAGAGATTCCTATTTAAACGAAGCCATTTGCAATAGAAAAAGATTTCAGCTTCCTTACATTTGCCGAAATATCGTGTTAGTAAACAATTAATTAGTGCATATAAATTATATCCATGATTGCTGGAACGACCACAATGTTTAGTATGTAATATTAACGTAGGTATCGTACGAAATCCGTAGGAATTCCTCTCATTTTCCGAGAAATTTCGAATATCCTCCTTGTGGTTAGATCCACTCACTGCGTCCATCTGTGCGTGCGAACTTTCTACTATAATCGATGCCATGAATGTGCAGTTTCCTTCCTCGCACTTTATCCGTTTCTGCTGCGCGAAACCGTAGGTTGTGGTTCACTTGCGTGTGCTTCACGATGTGGTTTATCAATCAGAGTCCTACCATCGCGGACCCTTACTTGCCATGGTTGCGTATCAATCATCTACGGCCACTTTCCCTAAGGCAATTAGGTAGTAGTTCCCTATGTTTAGTTCGCGATATTGACTGTGGCCCTTTTCTCTTATCCATCCAATTATTTGTGGCGTGGTATCCTTATGAGTAGACCGTTCGGCTATTGCCCGGAGAGCCCGGATTCAAATTCGGGGCGTATCCAAAAACTCTCACCTTCACTCATGCTGTGTCATTTTCCGTGTTCCAATTTTCCCTGGGAAACCACAGGCGGGACGGGAAAAGGAGCTGGCCCTCCCACCCTGACATGCGGATTTTGCGCGCCGTGGGGCTCGGTAAGAGGCGAGCTCCATCTTCACCTCTCTAACCAGCCTTCGAGTTGATTACTGCGGTCGGCATCTCATAATTCCGTAGCGCTCTTTATGGGCGCGACGCTCTTTTTGGGACGGAACCCCAGAGTGGCCTTCGCTTCCTTAAACTCCAATGGCTCATGCGAGGCAATTGTATGCGTCCGAGGTCACCACGGGACCATGGGAATAGAGGTCTCTCACTCAGTGAGGCTCCTAGGAGAAAACTTTCTGCCATTTTCAGCTGCGTGGCGTTGGGAAAGGTCGCGTTCCGGGCGCACCACTGCCCGAGCAACAAACACGAGGAAGGCGGTGACGAAGCCGATTCGGGGTGGCATCCCATTCGCCCCGGAGGCGCCTCTTATTTTTCATTAATTCTAACCGCGATGATGAGGATTGGGATGAGTTATGAGAAGGGAGAGCAGGGGTCCCACTTTTCGTCTCTGTGCTGTTGCATGGCTCGTTTGGGGAAGGCGACTCGTGCCCCGAACCGAGCCTCGTATAAGGCGACGCGGCCCAGGATCCTACCCAATTAATCCTATTGATACCTCTTTCCGCCAGCTTCTTACTGGAAGGATGGTTTCGTATCGAGTCACCAATGGTGATTGCAATGACCGCCTTTTATTACACAAGAGGAATAAGACATTTTAACGACGCTAGAACGCACGGAAGAAGCAAGCATGACTTATAATTTTGACGAAGCATCACCTATTCTTGAAATGTCATAAAAATCAGTTTTCGACTGGACTTGGTGGACTTTCTTCATCGTGATGAGAACAAAAAATCCAACACTGCAGTTCCACATAAGACATTTAATCCACGACCATGGTCTCACCACTGTGTGGAGTCATCACGTGCCAGGGACCTATGTGGAATTGCAGTGTTGATAATTTTTTCTCATTGCATTGCCATATTTTAAGTGAAAAAATCGCATGCCTCAGATAAACATTCCGCAAGCCTAGGGGGCCATAAAAATGCCTGGCTCGCGTTTGAGTGACCCATTAGTTGATCACCACCTTCACCTGCTCATGAACAAATACTAAATCGTTCATAAAGATGTAAACTTTGAGTAGGGAATTTGTGAGGGATATACTCGATAAATCCTCGTTTTTGCCTTCGGCGTGAATGATGGACTTAAAAAAAAATGATAGAGACAAAAAGAAAAGAATTTGGCATGATTCACATCCCAGAAGGACGGAGAAAGGGCGCGGTGACAATTGACGCATGGAATTATTTTCATTGTAATTCTTTGGCGCAAAATAAGTGGAAGGGAGCACATGGGAACGGAAAGTAAGGGGGGAGAGAATGGACTGCGGCATCACGTTTGGGCGTGAACGTGGGAGCCTGAGTGAGAGGGCGACCGATGGACGTTTGGTTTGTCGTAATTAACTTTTTAAACCGTCGTCCATTTTATTTTCAATCTAGATTTTAGGAGCGCTCTCCATTCGGCAAAATGTCCGCGGTTTTATTCCTGCCACACTCCCTTCACCCTCCCTCTCCTCTCCGTTTTCTCTCTCTCCCCACCCCCACCCTCTTTATCCCCCACCCCTTACACGCGCGGAGGAGAGTTTGAAAATCAGGTTTGGGAATAGAGAGCGCTCCCATTAGTGTAGGGTGGGAGGGAAGGTGTTCAAATTAAAAATAAATAAAGTCTTCAAGTACGCCGCCTTTCATCGACATTGTTTCCGCCACCCGTTTAGGGAAATCTTTATTTTTTTTGTCTTTCCACATTGTTAATGTCGTAAATAAAATTCTTCCGTCTTTAGAAAAATCAACGGAACGAAAATGATTTCATCTCGGGTGAAAAGGAAATAATTTTGGCAGCGGGATTTGGTCCTGGGATTTGGTCCGGGGCCCCGGGGCCCTGGGATTTGGTCAGCAGGTCCTCCTGCTGGAGACATTATTAATGACAATGGAACAGAGAAGGTTCGGGACAGGAGAACCTTTTAGCCTGCCCAAAAATTGGGAGGAAGGAGCAGGGAAGTTCCTCTCTCATTCTACATACTCTTTCAGCTATTCATCTGTAATCAGGGTTTTTTTACCAAATATAATGCCCACAAGAATACATAGTATATAATTAATACGAGAACATAGTGTATTTTGTTCATTTTATTCCTTTTTTCCAGCAAGTATTGAGTATTCCCCATCTTTTTAAAAAAATATATAGGTACGTAGGATCGTCAGTCTGAGAATACTATTCCAAACATCCCATAATCCTTATCATGTATGTGATATCAGAATCGGCTTAGGCCTATTATGTCACACTTCAGGAAATACTACTAACACGTCTTAGGTTTCAGGTTTTTAAATGTCCTCATACAACATAAAATAAGGCGAACCTTTTTAACCAGAATAAAAAAAGCAAGGGTGGCAATAATAATAGTATTCAACGATGCCGAGTTCGGCCAATACATTTTACCCCGAAAAAATTACAAAAGCCAATCAAATGGTACGATATTCTCAAGGGTAGCCATTATTTTCGTAGCAGCAGTTGTTAATGGTGGGATCTATTTAATTTAAAACCCGGAAGGTTGACAAACCAAACGAGATGTTACATTGAGATAGGTGGCCAAGTTGTAATGATATGCTTCCGAGTGACACAAATATTAATACCTCTATTAATGTTTCAAGAAAGTCGAGGCAGAGAAATTGAAAATAAACGAGGCAGAGAGATATATGAATATGGGTGGAGAGGAGAGGGCAGAAAAATCTTTTATCGGCTTAGGCAACGTGAAGAACCGAAGAGGACGTACGTTTTCGCGAAAACGTAGTATGCTCCCACTCACGCAGGCGTCTTTCCATTCAATTAAATTTGGACCAATTTTGTATTCTATATGTTACTCAAAAGACAAGAGTTGGGTTACGATCCCTTTTGAAGTAATCCCACACTCGGAAGTCAACACCAGACCATCGGCTTGAAAAGTTAGTCCACTATCCATCGCACATATTCGATGCCTTTGAATTTGAGTAGAAAACATGAAGAATATGCAAATTCTCGTGCTGAAATTCTAATCTCTGGGATTAGAATTTCACTCCATTTCATTAAACTCAGGCACAGCGAACCTTTTCATCCTTGCGTAGTAGTATGAAGCCACTAAATACACATTTCAGTGAATAATGAAGTCTTTAAACAAGCTTAAATCGCTTATGACTTTGGATTCTATATTTCTTGTTCAAAATAATTCAGTTCGACTTTGATTTAATCACATTAACCATATTTCTAGGTTTATACGAGGGATATTTAGTAATAAAATATCATAAATGTTTTATTCGCATAATTTTATGTTCAAAAATTTAATGTTATGTTATATTAATACCCCATTGTGTATACGTAGTAGAAGATTAATTACTTTTACTCCAATATTTCCTCAGGAGCAGGCGTTGCAATTTGAAACATTTCCGGTTCTCCTACGACAAATTTTCGTTTTCCACGACGGTGCTTCTTCTCATTGGGTAAAGGGAAAAAGTCACTTACGGCTTTGTTTGGAGGATGAGGAACACACTTTACAATGATCTTTCCGAGATGTTCAGCCTGGGCGCTAACGTTCACGCTGAATTATTATATTGTTCGGGTATATTATTATTTATGTTCGGGTTAGAGCATCCTCGGAATCCTTCCCGCACAAACACGTCCCTTGTGCAATTTTTCTGCCACCAACATACATGTTAGTGGCTCCCAATAAAGTTTTCAATATTTCTGAGAGTGTGCTTAACGTTATTCGAAGACCTTCTCTCAAAATGGCAGCTGCGGTGTTAATGTTTACTTCTATAAGAGCAGTGACTGAAGCTCCTGGTGCACCTTCCTTTGAAATTGAGTGCCACCCCTCTTTAAACATTTACTTACTGATAACGATTGATTAGGAGAATTTAAAACGTTCGCGAGAAAATGGCGTGAATGCTGGGTTCTTTTAGCCCAGCCTGTACTAAATAGCTGAACTGGGGCGAAGCTCACTCCCGTACTGCCTGCCGACTTTATTCGAAGTGCTTAGTTTCACAGGAACTAAAAGTATGATACATGAAGATAAAATATTGAAAATATCTCCTCTGAGTTTGGACGGGGCAGGCGTGCACTTTGCGTATACGTTCGCTGATCAAGGTAATTAATAACTCAGATAAGTCGATTCCGCAATCATTTTTAAATCAATACTTTGTCGACTATGGTATTAAAAAACTTTCGTGCCCAGAAAAAGGAGAAATAAGGTGCCCTTGTCCACGTTGGTAGGGTGTGTGGACTAATGATACTATGATAGTTTTTGATTAGTTTAGGGATAGATTTTCCGATGAATTCTTAGATCACTGTTCCTAGGAATTAAATTAAAATTGAATTAAATCGTCCAATAAGAAAACATGTAAACCAGAATAATCTAAAGGGACACTTTCTAAGAAGGAATGAAATACGGATTTCAAATGTGTACCACTGGATGATTCGATTAATTGAGGAATACCTTACAGGTGATTCTCTAAGGCATAAAAACACGATTTAAATCATTCAGCTGATATAGAGTATGAATATAAATCACCGATTAGAAAATTCATAGGAAGTGTACTCATGCTAAGTGAAACGCGTCAGATTGAATGTAAGCAATACGTAAAATAAATAATACCGTCATGCCGCCATAATATTTCCCGTCCTTCTCTCGAGTAAATCTACTTGCTTTGGAAGAGAAATCAAGAGAGTTTCGGAGATAAACTTCCGCTCGTTTATCACACGAAATATGGTTGATCGTTCAACGGTAGTATTTCTCTGCCGCCTTGCTTTCGGCTTAAATTTATGACCATGTTTTTCCTATAAAAGTTTGATTAAGTTGGTTCAACTGACGAGGTCATCCGAAGAAATAACATTTTTACGCGAGCGGAAAGTCCCTCCAAGCAACCCTTTTGTATTTCTTTCCGCTGAAAAGCGCATTTTATGATCATTGTCGAGGTTTTTATGCAAAACTGGATTTGAGTGGTGGCTAGCCGAACACTCCAGGCTCCACGTGTGTTCCTAATTTCGCCACTATTCGACTTTTTTTTCCGTTGAATTATTATCGATTTGGATCCCTTCACGATCATTTTCTTGTAGTTGGTGTTGTATCGACTTCAGACGCTGAAGACCCAGTTAAATTCTTGGGGAGGGGAGAGTATTTGACAAAAGTCTGCTAAAGATGCTCTTGTGACCTCAAAAGATCACGGAGCCTCAGGAATAAAGGACTATAATATATATTTTGTAGGGAATTTTTCAAAGTTTTACATAGGATTTAAGAAATCGTTGACTATTTACTCTAAAAGAGCTTAAAGTATTAGATAATGTTTAGCGAGAAATGGAACGATTGGTAACTTAACAGAAAGGACATTAATAATAAGTAATTAAGTCAATCATTTGCCAAAGCAATAAATATGTTACGTTACCACAAGCAACTAGAATTACTTGTCTATTTAAATAAATGATAGAAATATTCTGCGATTGGCTCCTACCATATATACTTACCTAATAAAAAATGCCTAATGATTTCGATTTGTCTATCAGTCCATTTGTGTGCGGAAAATCTCAGAAACCGGAATAGGTAGACAGAGTAATAGCAAAATGACTTTGCGGTATAATGAAAAAAACGGTGGGCAGGCACTCTTGCCACGGCTGAGTGGATATAAGTGAATATAAGGGTAATATAATAATATAATAAAGTGATTGTAATCAGTTGAGGAGTTTTTTTTGTTACCTTAAAAAATTCCTTCACGAGGAAACTGTATCTATTGTGACCCTTATTGAATCATCCCGATAATTATGCTATAACGTTAATTTGATATTCTTCATTCGAAATTTCAATTGCGCGCAGATGATACGCACTATTTAATGCTCGTCCCTCATATCCACACCGTTCCCCTCATTTCCTCACTCCACTCGGCGAGAGCGCAAGTGGCCGGTCTCCCCCCTTAACGACCACCCCCGTCGTGGGCAGCCGCTTCACCGTCCATGAGAACGTTCCGGAATCCACTAGCGGACGGGACGGGAGCCTCCCCCCTGGACCGGGGAGCGGGGGGGAGGGGAGTATGGGGTGGGCACGCGACGAACATCCTCGTCCCGGCAATGCATAAATGAAAGCCACTCGGGTCCCCTCCCCCTCGACACTCTTCCCGTCGACGCGCAACAGTCGGGAATGCGGTGGAGGAAGGAGGGATCGGGAACGCCGCCGGGGAGAGGGATAAGGGCAAGGAAGGGACCGGGCAAATGGGAGTGAGGGGGAGGAGGGTCCACGGGGAGCCCCAGTGCCCTGTTGAGGCCCGAGGGGGAGCGGGTTGTGTCGCCGTCCTCCTCGCGGTCTTGCTGCCGTCTCGTCGACGACGCACGCAAAGGGATCATAAATAGCCGATCGTGCGGAAGGGTAGGGTCGGCCTGACGACG
>LYUA01001272.1:482180-500137 GCA_002093875.1 Calopteryx splendens | reverse complement strand
CCCCCCCCTCACCGCCGCCGCCGCGGACTCACCTGAGGTGTTCCACTCGGCCCCGCCTCCTGCCCGGCCCCTCCAGCAGGAGCCTCCCGCCGCCGCCGCCCCCTCTCATGCCCCGCATCCCTCGTCCCCTCGGCGACCTCCGGCAGCACTCGCAGTGCAGGAGGCAGAGGGCGGAGGCGGACGCGGCGGCCACGGCGAACGGGGCCACGAACATGTTCACGATCCTCGCCCTCTCCCGGGATGGCTCGTACTGCGCCAGCACCAGTGAGTGGTTGGCCCTGTTTCGGGGAGAGACGGTCAAGTTTTAGGATCACGGGCGCTGGAGTCGAACCGAAGTCCGCTGGAAATGGTTTTAGTCCAATGGTCGACGAACCGCGGTGCCCAAATCATTTCCACTCGTCCACTATATACGGTTCGTCGGATCGTGTTTTTTAAAAAGTTAGTTGTTACAGGTGTGTTATTATTCGACAGAAAGGTACAGTATACATTGATAATGAACGGTAATGAAGTTTTCAGCTCATTAATTTCAATAAATACTCATGAAATGGATGTCCAACGAATATGTTTTTTCTGGTTGAATCGACATCCTTTACACGAATATATGTGGTATCCACATTCAGATTTAAGGAATTCCCTTACAATTTTAAAATTTTTTACCATTATTTTGGGTGTGGTTGTCCGGTGGGTGGAGCGTTTGGCTAATAACCTGAGGGCTCTGGTTTGATTCCTGGTGACTCCTCTGGGTACTTTCAGATTCTCTCTAGAGGTATTATTTTACGGGTACCAGATCTTCGTAGGAAATCGCATACGGCACAGGGGAAGGAACTGGCCTCCTATCTACCCTGATATGTGAATTTCACACGCGATTGGGCTCTAGCTCCACCCTTAACTATCAAACCAACCTTTGGGTCCATTACTGTGGTTTTCATTCCATTCCTCATAAATTATTTATCATGCCAGACTAAACGGACCGTAAAAGTGTGGTGGTAAACTTTTGAGGAGGGCTCATGTGAGGAATGGGTAATAATTACAAAATTGTGGAGATGCACTTCAAATTAGACCGAGTTATGTCTGTTTTACCTTCGTACATGTTTCTAGGATGTGTATGCATCTTTCGTGACTTTTGTATTACGAAAACATTCACGATGTTTACGAAACCAAATTTACAAGCGTACCGTTTTCGAAACCAGCTACTCATGCGGGTGTACACGCAGCCGCTTGTAATGTAGGTCGGCGGCTGCCGTTGAATTACGTCGATGGCTCTCAACATGCGTTTCAAAACTGACGGCTAGCATTTTCGGAGAAGCAGGGAACGGAGACTCGGTGGTGTAGTCATATGAAGTACAGTCCGTCATAAATGGAACGTGAATTCTAAGGGAAGATGGTGAAGTAACTCCCAAAGTGAATAGGAGAAGAGGAAATCCGGCAGATTACTAAACTTAAAGGTAAAGCGTAGGCTCTGAGTGTCTGCCGACGATGACTTGGGATATTTGATAAAAAAAGTGATTATGCAGAGGAAAACGGAGGATGATGTTATAAAAATTGCGGGTTAGCTTGGTAGGTATGCTCTCGCCTGCTAACCCAAGGGTCGCGCGTTCGACTCCCACCTTGGGTATGGATGTTTGTAATGTTAAAAGGTTAATGCTAAGAGGGGGGCCTCATGGCCTTAATTTTTTCATAAATAGAGTAGTCATTATTATTATTATTAGTATTACTTTAAACAATGGGAAGAAAATTACGCCAAAATTCAAAATGATCGGTATGAAAATGCGGTCCCAGGAAATGACGGAGTGGGAACATATTTTGGATCGTTATCCCTATTTGACGGTGCAGCTCTCAGGGAGCAGAGTAGTGAGACTCGGTTCCAATCGGGTTAAGTGGCAACCTGGGCTCAATATTGTGCCGGGTAAATCCTCCCATCCGTGGCCGCACAGTACGTTTGAATCCGTCAATCAAAGGGCAAGTCTTTTTGTCTCGCCTTTGTTCTCCCGAACCTGGCCTTCATAATTTTCCAATTCCAAGTCTCTATGGATTTTTGATAATTTCAAATCAATGGACCTAGAGAAAAATCCTGATGCTCTCCAACCTTTATTACTGAAATACGACCTTTGACGATGGAATTATATTGAATTGGGCATGAGGAATTGCAGTGAAGTAAGCGTATCTCTTTCTTTAAATGAAAGCATACCAGACGGTACATGTTGCAGTAAATTATATATGAAAACACTTCATTTTATAAAAAAAATAGCGTTTGAAAATTTAATCAACTTAATGCCTCTACTAAATATTTCATGCGTGATTAACCAGATCTGGGCAATGGGCTGAGGAAAAAATGTGATAAATCTGGGATTCGAGAATCAAATAGCGAAGTAAAATATTATATGTACATATATATATATATATACATATATATATATATATATATATANNNTATATATATATATATATATATATATATATATATCTATATATATATATATAGTATAATATATATTTATATATATTGTATAATTTTTTTAAATGCAATATAATGCAACGACGCAGTAGTTTCGCGTGTTTTCCAAAGTAGTCTTTATTGTTTACCTCTTAATAGCCCTGTATTAAATTGAAATCGATCGAAGGACAGGCATTCCTTATTAAATATTGATTCTGGCGATATAATGCCAAAATTTCATAAAGGCTTCAATGAAATCCCTGCAAATTATTTTGACTGTTATAATTATGGATGCTTTTACAAAGTATGATACATTTCATTTCTACTTTCATTCCTTAAGCCACACAATTGGGTCGGAACGCTATAGTTCTGTATGCCTATAAATTACAACCACATCGTGAGTACTGTCCTGAGCAAGCCCAAAGCTAGACGCTTAAGTAACAATGGACAACAAGGTTAAAGCTCCGCTCTGCCGTATCATCATCACCAATTATCGATTGTGTTCTGCCTCATGAAAAATCCTTAATTTCGTACAACTATCACGAGATTCATTTATTTTATTTTCACTCATTTCGTTAATGACCTCAGCTTATCAGTAAGACCGCAGACCGTTATGTTAGACGACCGAAGTCTAGATTGTGTTCTCCGCCGTTCGAGGTCATCCGGAGTTGCAATTGCAATGAATAAAAAATGATCAAACATCAAAGAGTAGTATCCATGCCCTTGACGGGTCATTAAGCGCATAATAAACTGATGGGGGCTGACCATATTTGTGAGGAAGAAGGTTGTAGGGATGGTGAGTATATAACATGCCACGGGATTTTTGCATTATAAAATGCCCCAGAAAAAAATTATAATTATTCTTATAGTATTTCCTATCGAAGAGTTATCTACCATTGTAAATACATTTTAACCTCATCTATTCTCTCAAAACAATGAAAACCTCTCCATAAAATTAAAATTCATCGTTAGAATGACGTCATAATTACAATACAATGAAGGCTTTCTTTGGGAGGAAATGTGGTTTTTCATGATACCATCTAGCTAACATTTATTCCACCACAGTTTTCCATCCCTCGCTTTGATGTTTATAGTTAAATAAACGTTAAAAATGATGATGAAGAGCTTATATAGAGAAAAGGATAACAAAAAGCATTTTGAATATATATAAGCGGGGGCAAATAAAACCTGAACACATCCCCGTTGCATGACACAAGTTCCTACGACAGGCGCCAATTACAGATGGATTAGTAAAAGAAAAGTTTTCGTCATGACCAACCTTAGTATTCGGGTCGGACACGTGACGCCTGGCAAACCGCAAAGGCCGCCGTTTTGAATTCAAACTCGGGTATGCATTCTTTGCCTTCCCTAGGATTAATTACTTCGACTAGTTAGTGAGAGGTAACATTACGAGGGTGTAAAAATCGAAATCCATCGCTTCTTTTCGAACCAGAGGGGGATGGCGAATTGCGCCCGGGAGGGAGCGCCCATGTATGTATGCATGGGTGGTGAACGGGGGAGGAGTGTCGAATGCGGTGGTGGAGGGGGATGGATCCGTGGGTTCGCTCCGAGTCAAGAGATGCCACCACAAAATGCGCAAAAAATATTCCCGTCCAAATCAATTGGATGGGGTGCACGCGTTAAATTCGGTGACCGGAGATACCCATTGGGGGATAAGGGAGCCCTCGACTAATGAGAGTTTCGGAAAAAAGGGCGACCCTATACAATGGGAAACCATTACCCATTAATGCCCCAAGAAACGAAGGCGGTGAAAAATTTCATCACAGAACAGCGTATTCTCCCATTTTTACTCGACCTTTTTTCAGCAGCGCATCTAGATATTTTGCGTCTCTTTCCCCTTCCGTCCGCCAATGGGCGATCGCGAACTCACCCTCGTGAGTAGAAATGCTCCAGCCACGTGGAGGTGACGCCGTTGGCTCAGCCATGTTTAGTTCCGATCATGGGAGACACCGCACCGAGACTTGCATCGACCAAGCGAAAGGTTTTGTTCAATTTTCTCAACGTGGCTTTTGAAAACGGTGCAAATGTCGAATGCTCCACGGTACGAAGGCAATGAAGTTGGGGACGCGAAAACAAATAAATCAGCCCCTTGGAAATATGAAGGGGAATACTGGACTCTAGTGGAAAGTGGGTTCATTTTTGTATGACTGAAACAGCTTCCCATTCATCCCCATAGCAAACGTAACTGGTGCTGCGATTAGTCTTGCCGCAGTGCGATACAACATGAGAGTTTAGTTTCGGCTGGACACGAAACCTGAACCGTCAGGAATGGAACCAAAACCCTTGATAACTCTTTTATACATTGTTAAAACTATCTTCCTCAGAAGTCACCATCCAGTTATATTTATGGATACAAAAGCAATATTTGAACCCAAAAATAAGAGATTAAGATGACGATATCGTGGAGGTTTCATCGCGATATGTCGTAACACAACGATATTTTACGGCAATTATAGATTATTTCGTGTCGCAGTGCTTGAAATGTAACCCAGTTCTACGAAAAATACTAAACAAGCTGATACATGCCCCCACTTTGCCGATCGATATGTGGGACAAAATAAAACAATTCGTATAGGAACCATGGAGTGCTACTTGTATGAAACTCAAAACAGTTCACGCCTGGGTTCATTTTCGTAGCATAGTTGTAGTTTCACCTCCGGTTCCGCATCGTGCTTCATATTAGTTCCATTTGAGAAGGGAAAGTAAATGAAAATAGAATAAAAATTTCACAATGGAGAATGTCATTCAGTATATTTAATATGAACTGTGAAATTAATTAAAAATGTTGTTTTTACATTCTCTAGTAACATAATTTTTAAATCAAAAATTGAAAATAATTTATCAATGTAATTTTAAGCGAAATAAATAATAATTAAGTGCGTCGCAAGTTGAATCCAACAATTTTTCATCAATAGCTACCTTAAAGTTGTACAGAATCTAGCGCCTCTCTTTGTTTCCAGCATTTATTCAGTAAGTACAAGCTAAAACTACACGATAAATGTTATAGAGAAAGACACCATTAACCCTCTCGAAGACTTCATGTCATAAGGTGGCACTGGAATTCGTTTTGAGTGAGCGCGCTCCCCTTTCTACACCTTTGTGTCCCTTTACACCTCAGTGGATCGTTGAAGGTCAGACTCATTTTCATCCATGAATTATTAAAATTATGAGAGCCCACTTCCGTCGTAAAGTGGGGTAGTGTCTCACATGAGACGGCCCGAGGTGAATATCTAGGTACTTTACGGAGACATCAAGGAACAAATTGCGGTAAATAAAACGGTCACGATAAATAAGTATGTAGAATTTACAAGAAGATGCACTGCCCTTTTGAATTCAATGCTATTTATTTTTTTATTAAATTGTGAAGAGACCTTCTGGTATTGATTAACTGTATCTATTTTGAAACGTGATTGAAACTTTAAAATATGTTGCACCAGTAAATTACCAATTATTTAAAAGAAGATCTGAGAAGAAAAAATCTTTCTCTTGAGAGGCGAAAGAGTTCTCACAGTACTCAAAATAATCCTAAAATATTCTTTGAATGGCAAAAAACGTATGTATTATTTTAAAATACATTAATAAATTTCAGTAAAAGATTTTATAGAGGAGTTGTGAGTTAACATTAATTAACTTATATTTTTGTTGTTGCGATCTTCCCTCTTATTCATGTACCAGTTAAATTCATGATAATTTGAAGAACACTAGAACTGTCTTTTTATGACGAAAGAATTAAAAAAACCCTAATTATATCGTTGGTTTGGAGTAGATATTTGTAAATTATAATGGGAATAAATTATGCGAGATTATTAACTATTCATTTTTACCTTGCACATTTATGGATTTAAAAAGTAACTAAGTCGAAGCATGTCTTCACGTGGACGTCACTTACAGTGACACCAGTAACATTATACTTAATGCTATTTCCTTTACAATGCTTGAAAATATTATCTTACTAATTACAGAATTGATAGATGGTATCATAAAAATCCTCTGACCCAGTTATGGCTCGCGGCATCTGTACACGAGGATCTTAACTGCGTGCAGGCTTCCCAAATTTGGTAATTAATTACACCCATATATATACACACAGACACCCTTTTCAGACATTAACTCTCGCTCTCTTTCAAGCGGAAGAAGAAAGTAGGAAACTTGAATTTTTAACCTTCGGCTCAGGGTGGTGCCTTCATTTGAATATCTTCGGAGGCAGACCTTCGGCCCTCGTGCCTCAAAATCCCGCAATGTAAGGCAAACAGGCAAAGGGCTTCGAGTCTCCCGTAATGGGTATAAAACCAAGCTCGCTGGGGGGTCTTTTTCAAAGATAAACACGCCATTGGGTCACTCCATACCTACACTTGGCAGTTCCTTTGTTTTCATGAAGAATTATGCTTCTGAGCCTCATAGCATTTGTAAACATGAGGGCGTCCGTGACCATGCCTTAAAATTATGCATGCATTAAAAAAAATGACAACCCGGTGAGTTGAAAGAAAAAACAAATTTTAATACTTAGAGGCAGGCATGGCAGTGAATTATCAAGAGTCGCAATCGATGAGGGAATTATATTTTTCTAAGCATTTTTCTGAAAATTCCAAAAGCTACTTATTTAAAATGCAGAAAAAATAATTTAATGGGTCGGATATGACTTATTGAAATTTTGTGGAGGTAGCACTTAAAGAAAATCTGTTTTCCTGAATATGAAATATTTATTAGGCGTCATTCAAAAGTTACGCCGTTATTTCCGCTGGAGGTGTATTCTGTCCATCATTTGGTGGTCAATAACAACTAAAGGCTTCGGAAGCAGACGCTTGGGTTAAGGTGGCTGGAGCAGTAACTGTAGTTGAAAGCTCTGATTTTTAATAACTACCGAGGAAATTAGAGAAAATAATTTTATCCCAGCAATTTTAAATTGTTATAGAAAATTCCATACCCCTGATAATTTATTGGAGAAAGATTATACTTTGAACTTCTTTCAGTTCATTAAAAAATCTGTTTACTCCATTGAATCGGCGCGAATTTTTTGAAAATACCATAGATTTGTGTTTGATGCCAACTTAAACGTAAGTTTTGGTCGGTAATGATCACCAATTAAAAAAATACGATCCTTAGGATTAAAAGTATCTTAAATCACCTTTCCGCGTAAAGTTTGAGATGAATGATTAAATTAATATGCTTGTCTCGCAGCTGTCATAAGGCATTTTGGGTTTGGCTCGTCAACACGTAGAATTTACTGATAAAAGTAACCTGGCATCATTTTTTCCTTATGCATTAAGATCGATGATCATCAGCAACATATTCGCCGAATTTTGTCGAAGTAAATACACACAAATTCAAATTTCTATCAGCCACCCTTAGGACAATGAAAAGATTTCCAGTGATTATGGCCGATGATTTAATCATTCATCACTTCAATGTCCTTGGAAAGCAGTTAATTAAGTGGCCGTGAATGATGGATTGTGAAAACGAATACTGAGGCGATACTTGAACAGCGCTGGAACGTGGGACAGTTCCTAGAGTACCGGAAGCATTTTTCCATCAGCAAAATTGGATGGCAGTTAATTTTCAATCACGATACGATCTACTGTAACATGATACAGTGCTGCTAAATGTCATCAGCCAATTTGGTCGTTTATTCATGCATTTGGAGCGTGGTAGAAAGAACGTGAACGCATTTAATTTAAATACTGGAAGTGACCGTCTCATTTTGTAACAAGACACGATATGGTTTTAAATTTATGGGATTGGCTACCAATCAATGATTACCAGTCCATGTTTATGTGAGTGAAATTTTTTTCGATTATTTCAATTTGATGACGGAACACTGGAATACGGTATACCTAACGCAGTGAATTCTGCCCAAGGAGGAATCTGTAATATGTGTAAACATGTGAAACTAAACGCATTTGAATCGTTGTTTGATGCTTTATAATCACACATTATTCTTGAGTAAGTCCCTCTGTAAGAAGGAAAGTTAGTGACGCGGGCGGAAAGCATTATTTGTATTAATATGAATGAGTTTAATTTTTGACTCGTTTACAGTGGAAAAAATTAATAAAACTTTTTACGAAATACGGGAGGTACTCCGATTCAGGATTTTCGTTGCTTACAATTTAAACACCACATGTGCTCCAAAACATCTATTATTCGCCTACCCCTAATTCGAAATAACTTGAATAACTGTAAAATTTGAACGAAAAGTGATTTAATTGCAAATAGTTTAGGCCGAACTATATATATTATTTATTTTCTCTAAAAATATTAATAACCACTGTTCTATCCAGTCTAAGATGGAAAACTTATTTATCCAAGAAATATCGCGTCGTCCCCCGTGATTCCGCCTTTGACAGGGTTCACCAGACTTATATTATAAAAAAAATATATTATAGTTCTACAGTTTGGATAGATTTCATTTTGACATTTCCTATCCCTTCAGGGCAGTAGACGCTGTTAAAGCTGATAAATAAGCTACAAAGTTCCTCTTTTTTATTAAATTTTTCTTACATGATTTTCCCGCTCTCGAGAGCATTTCTTTTGTTTAGGGCAATGAGATGTAAAATGTCGCCCGGCTACAATTTTAACACGTTTCCAAAATTACTTGAATTTCACCCTAATGTGATTCTATTCGAATATTATACGGAGGAAGAAATAAATAGGACATAATAGACACGGCATTTTTTTTAAACGAAAAGAATAAAATCAGCATTGGTGGACGCCGTGGGGTTAAATGGCTAGTGAGTTAACTGGCCCGAGCGGGTCAACTAAATATATATATATATAAATATTCAGTGAAGTTTAACATTTTCTAAATCAGTTTTCAACCGATTTCGGAAGAAGCCATTTTTCAGTTGCGCCAATTCCCTTCCCTTAAACACCCCTCCTACCAATAGCAACGTGACTTTGGCGTAATGGGATGGGGAAGGGGGTGAAAACGCCTCTGTGCGGAACTTTGCTTACCATTGTAGTTGACTTCGTGGAGGAAACGTCATCAATCCCAAGCGCAGTCCCTGCCTCAAGCGCATCCCTCTCTCTCCCGCACGGCCTAAGTCACAAAAGGGTTCGGGTCCGATTATGACGATTCGATGCCAGTCGTGACTGGCTAGGTCGCGGATGCACTTTTGGGACGTCCAGGTTTGAAGGGACACTCATTTGTGCCAACTGCGCGCTTGTGATTTGGTTTTTCCTTGTCAACACTTGGATTTTGCAAGCATGCCACAATGTCTAGCATGGCATATATCGCTCAATTAAAGGACCAGAAGGCATTTGGCGGAGCCGGAGAGGTTGTCTGCAACTTAGTGCAACCATGAAAATTTTAGCATTTTAAAAGTAGTTCCTATTAATCCTAACGGCAACATATGCAGGTAACAGCTGAAATCGTGATTTCTGTTTGTAAATAAATTTAATTACCCAACTCCTTATAGGTGAGATTTACTGATGGAAGGGCTAAAAGAGCGCCAAACAGGTAATATTTGTACTCAATAAATAAATAAAATCCTTAAAACCATAAAAAAGCAACATTTACTTACGATTCCGCTACTAAAATGTAGCAACACTTACATTGAAAAATTTTTACATGAAAACTGAAATTTTGGCGATCAGATAACAAGATTGCAACGCATCAAGTACAAGGATGAACCTCAGTAATCAACAATCAGGTTGGTTTGTTAGTTGAAATAGCTGAGGATTCACCTAATATCTCGCCTAACTGCCTGCCTTGACCTGCGGCGTGTGAAATTTACTCATCAGTTAGGGGGGACAGTTCCTTTCCATGAATCGTTTGCGGTTTCGAAGGTAGATTCAGCACCCAAAAAATCACACAGTTTGGGTGAAGCTGAGGGTGCCCAGAGGCGTCACCTGGAATCGAACCCGAAACCTCCGTTCAGTAGCCCTATTAGCACTACTACTCCCCATTATTACAACAATGTCAAAACTTAATACTTCACAACCATTTTTGGTTTTCTCAGAGAAGTAGGAATATTTAAACTTCCTGGATCTCGAAGGCCATCCGTTAAACTAGGGCGAGATGCAATTTATGAGGGACAGAGCCAAATTATGGCGTTTCACGTTGTTTTCTCACGATTAAACTTTATAAATTGGAAATCTTTCCAAGCACTTGTTTTCGCCTCGCTGGAAAATTTAGTTTTTTTTTTTACTTCCTACCTCATCGACTGTGAATGCCATGCGAGCATTGATTTCAGATCGATTTTTGTTCGTGGGAATTATTTTTTATAACACCAGGAGGGTAAATTTTCGCCCCACTACTTACCCACCCCACAACCGTAACAAAGTTCAAGGTGGGGAGGAGCGTGGACACTCAGTAGCATGGCCTTACTAACTGGACTGCCCACGGTTCTATATAACACCCATTTCCCTCTCTCCCCCACCCAAACTCCCGGACACCAGTACCCATCGCTCTCGTAATCCGGGAACGCGCCCTCCTCCCCCTTACCCACGCCACTCCGCCGCGTGCCCTCCGCTCCCTCCCGTCCACGCGCCCTCAAAATCACTCAGTCCAGTGGACGGTACACACACCGACGACCCTTCTACTTGCCGGCTGAGGCCATTCCGCCCGTTGATTGCGGCTGTCGAGCTCGTCTCGACCTCTCTCCCACCACCACCTCCTCCTCATCATCATCCGCGTCCCTTCCACGCACACATACCCACCCCATTCGGTTCCTTTAATCATCCCCCTCCCCGTATATCGGCCCTGCATGGTTCGACGCGGCGGGGCGGCGCGAGGGGTGGAGGGACGCTATTAATTGGAAATAATACATCCCCACCAAAGGACGCCGTGGGGACGTGCGTTGGCTACCCTTAGGAGAGATCGGCAGCGGCAAGGGGAAAATGGAAGGGGCCCGATGACCGAGAGGGTGGTTGAGAAGAAAAGTTAATTCGGAGCGTAAAGGCAGAGGCTAGCTCAAGTGCGTGGAAAAAATATTGCAACTAAGCCGATCTCTAATTCCATCTCCTTTGCAATTACGATAATGGAAGAGGACCATATCTATGTAATGGCTAGGCAATCAAGTTCTCCTGTTCAGGTAGTATGAATTAATCTGCTATATAGCGTGGTCTGCCCTCGGTGGAAAACTCGCTCCATTGGAATTCGGCTTAATCTTCCTTTGTAAAGTTTTTGCTTTACGTTCGCGGCCTCTACCCCGATTGACAGAACAATCACTTTGTTGACATTTTGGCTATGATTACAATATCAACGCTTGTGAGCACCAGCATTGATTTTTAACGATGACTCAGACCAATAGGGGAGGTAATATGGAAGAATTCATTGGCTTCATTCGCATTGGTATCGACTGTGGGAACAAAAAGTAGCCATCGTGACAGCCCATGGGTATGATTTTCATGGTTGGTAATATCTTCTCATTAAAAATGGAAAAAGAATTTATTTTTGAAACTAACTATAGTGCTCCACTTTCATAAAGAAGTGAGGATTTACAGTTAAAATATATGCGTAGTTAATAATGAATATACGTCCCGAATAATTTTTGGTGAAATTCAAATTTTTATACACACCGAAACACCTGAAATTTATTTTTATATTTCAAAGAGGTTGGTGATTCAGCTTGTTAGCTATACATTTATAGTAGCTCTAAATTTTAGAAGAATCTGCATATTGTTTTTGTAAATTTTTATAATATCTGTCATAATTTGGTTATAGACAAAAGAAATTAATTGTATCTTTGCAGTATTTACATTTCACCATACGCACTGCTTCTGCGAGCTAGAAACAAATTTTAAATGATGTACATAAAACACTTTCCAAATGAAGAGGGATAAATTAGAATCTGAAAGAAAACCCCGGAATTATGAGTTTATTTATTAGTGTTTACCTTAATTGCGGATGAAACTCATCGTTTACTACATTTCATAATCCGTAGACAATAGTTAATACCAATCACCTCGACCAATTTCTAATTATCTTTTATATAAATTTTACGAAATA
This sequence comes from Calopteryx splendens, assembly GCA_002093875.1. NCBI lineage: Eukaryota > Metazoa > Arthropoda > Insecta > Odonata > Calopterygidae > Calopteryx > Calopteryx splendens. Next base: position 487,736 of record LYUA01001272.1, on the reverse strand, counting down.
CGTACCTATATTTTGAGTAAGTAAAAGAGAGGGAAATTTCTTAAATGAAATTCGTGAATTATCCAAAGTAATGTATTACTGCATTAGAGTAAATTAGTACATTAATGAATCTATATTTGTATGTGTGCACCTATTATCACTGCCGGCGAATTTTTTCGTATTGCTAGGAGTTAGAAGAGTTTTTAATGACTTACAAAGAATAAAATGGATATTTGAACAAAGTCGCGGACTTGAGAAACGATTGACAGAATCTTTAAGAGGAAGAATTAATAATTGGTCGCTGAAAAAGCATTTTTCTTGAGGGCTTGGGTAGGATCATTAATTGACTTAGAACTAAATGCAAATACTATCTAATCTCAATGCTTAATGAAGGAAAAATCATTCAACATATCTTTTCTCCATTTAAATTCGAGCACAACATGGAAAAAGGCATAAAAATGAACGTCTCTTATAATATTCACATCACCTGATACCTACTCTGAAATTATTATGAAAGCTGTAATGCTATTGTTATTGCAATTAACCAAAATTTAAGCTACACTAACGTAAGTAAACCAAACAGTTGAAGTTTTATAATATAAAATCATGTCTCACCAACTATTTTATTCTTTATTATGGTGAAAGATAGCAATATTTTAACGGTCGTTGAGAAAACAGGTGAGTCACATTAAGAGCAATCACAGCTATCCACGTGACTTAATACTGCTCATGTTGAATTTCCGCTTTACAGATTCGGCTGTAGTATTCCTTCAATTACGTACATAAAATATTATTTTGTGAAGTGAACTGCTCAGCAGAATGTTAATGAGGAAATTTGGTCAGAACCCTTAACAGGAAACCGTTTCCGACATCTTCAAACCTTCCAGAAGAAGCGTAGTAACAAAAGCATCAATATAAAGTAGTCGGAGGTCAGAGAGATTCTTAGCACACCAACGATATGAATTACTTTGAGATAAAATTAATTCAAAGAAGGAAAAGAGTTACAGGAGTGATTATTAGAACATATACAGTTAAATGATTTAAATGCTCGTACTCCTAACACCAATTACAGAAATATTTACGAAGGTGGTAAAAGTATGAAGGAGTAATAGGCTTGCCACGTCAGATTTTTCTATTGGGAGTTGTGTTCCGGCCCTTGGTTTTGCCATTTCTACTCAATGCCAAATGATATAAAATTAGTAACTTAGCTTGGTCTGGGTCAACGAATGTAAAATCATATTATGCATGTACTTCGTTAAATAGTTAAATAGGAAAAAATAACAACGATGAACTTACAACTTATGTTACGACTATAGTGTTCACGTGGAATGGTCGTCCGTTAAAATTTTTCAATTTCAAAATACTTCCACCATTAAAGTGAAGTCGAACAACCTGAACATTTTTAAGCATCATTACACTGGTATACTCGTTGAGTTCTAAGGCACGAAATAATCGCATTATTTTAATAGCTTACCCGTTTAAGTGGCTTTACATTAGGCTTCAAAATCCGTGCATCCATTGGTTTATCCGACAAAATTAAAATAAAAACGGTATTATTGACAAAAATATCAAAGCTTTTACTCCACCCTTGTCAACCACCGTGAATAGTACCAATCCCATGATCGAGGAAAAATACCAAGTGTTCGTTCGTACGCATAGGTACAGATTTCCCTTTCGCAGAAAAAACTCGCGGGGGGATTTAAATTTCATCCGGTCAATCAAAGAGCTGCTAATTCAAGGTTTAATAGTGAGTGTTTGAGGAAATGTTTGAGGACTCGATCGGGCTCATTGATCTCCCGCCATCGGTTGATTCGTGATCAGCGCTCATCGAGCTCTCTCTCTCTCTCTCCCCCCCAACACTTATATCCGCACGGGGCGAGGCCTCGAGCCATTTTCGAGATGGGCTCCAGCGGAGACTCAACTCCTTATCCCCCTCCCCTTCCACGCCGTTCTTTCATTCCACATCTAATCTGGAATTTTACAGGTTTAGCTCATTAATGGTATCACGGATTCGAATAAAACGCTCGGGCGATGGAAAGGGGGCGAGTTAATCCAGGAGCATTGTCTAGAGACCAAGGGGAGGGAGAGACTCGCTCGAGCGACCGGTCACCCCGGGGACCACCACCCCACCCCCCCGCCTCCCTCCCCCCCGAGCACCACCCCCGCGGTGCACGACCCGAGACGAGCGCCACCGCAAAACCCGAGTCGCGAGTCTCAGCGAGGAGAGGGGGACACACACACAAAAGGACATTACGACTGGGGCGCCACCCACGGCGGGCGACCGTGGGTGAAAGAACTTGTGGGGCAAAGAAAAGGGGCCGGTCGTGGGGGAAGGGGTTAGTGGGGCGGGAGGGGGGGGGATTGCCTCCCACCGCTGACCCTTACAGTTCCGAAGGAAGAGAGAGGATTGTGGAGGAGATGTTAAAGATGGATGGAGTGAAAGGCAAAAATGCTCTCGTCCATACGCGATAAAAATTGATTCATACTTTGGAACCATATTTAAGTCAATTTAATTTTTATCTTGTTTGACCACATGATGTGATCGTAAAAAAGTATATATCTTTCTAAGTGCGTTTGCAGTTTAAAATATAGTTATTGTGAGGATAAGGGACATTAGATTTAGTCAAATTATTTGATATTATTAAGTAAAATAACGATTGATTTCCGAAAATTTCCGATTGAACGATTACTTTTAAAATGAATTGAAAATGCTTTCATCTATAAAAAAACTGGGAACCAACAACAAACAGTTCGGATGTTTCCAGGCCTTGGGAAGTATATCCACATAGATCCACAAGAAAGGACCCGTGTCTCAAGTTTAAAAGGCAAATTTTAAGTTCTATAAAAAATCGTGTATGTATTGTAACGCATCGTTAATCACAAATGCTGCAAATATCAGACGTTAAGAAACATATATAATATCACTAGAAGGATAAATTTACAAATATAAGCGAACAAGCTGAATTGTGGCTCTGAGGAACAGATAAATATAAAACCTATGGATAACTTGAAGAATAGAAGATAGCTCGGAGGGATGAAGGAAAGGACAGAGGATAAGATTAACTGGAGGTGGAAGAACAACTGGGACCCACGAAATCTGATTCCTTACGTTGGTGAGTTTGTTCCCCTAGCGTTTGCTTCATGGCGACGCACAGTGGGCTAACTACAAAAAAAGCTGCCCAAAATTTGTTCAGTCGTCCTGTTGGCTATTTTAATTTCTAAATTTGTTTATATTAATAGGTCTAGATCCCAATTATGATGCGATCAAGACTGAATTTTCATCAGTAGGGTATCTATACACAAAATGGTGGAGGTACCCGCTATGCAAGGTTTTTTAGAACCTTGCCTGCTATGCACTTTCCTACAGGATAAATGAGAACTGGAAAAACGGAAAATTTAGATAGGCGATTTTTCAATCAGTGCGATATAGTTGTGCTATCTTTTAATGGATATCGTCATTCACTTTTTGTAAATGGGGTTAATTAATTAATATATCTCCACTGTAGGCAAGAATGCTGACGGAATTCGCCGAATTCTTAATTTACTTGTGAAGGTTTCTAATAAATGAAGTGACCGTATTTTTAAAATTTTTTAAATTTTAAATAAGTAACACTGATGTTAATAAAACTCCATATCTGAGTCGTATTCTTTCTCTGGCATTCATTCCTCATTACCCGTACTCGACCCCTCCATCAAAATATATTTTCTGACCTCCTGCTTTGGCATTCTCCACTCCACCTCATTACTCTCGAAATTCAGTAAATATAAGGATCAGAAGTACGGATCACCCTGTGGAATAGAACTTGGTTCGTGGCCTAGCCTGGGGATTTCTCTCGCATGCCTCTCCCTAAATCTTCTGATACCCTTATTCCGTCCTCCCAGGGCCTCATCGGCAAGCTATGAAATTGGAAGAATTGCATTTTCACAACACCCACTCCGTATATTAACACCCTATTATTGTTGGTGGCATAATGTAACGGCTGCACGTGCAATTTCAAAGTGGCAAAACATTCCGAGAAAGCCACTGTCATTAATGTCCACACAATGAAACTTTCAAAAGAACTGTAAATTCGGTTATGAATTCCTTACTCCTGAAATGGAAAGTTGTATAAAACGTCATAGGGTAAATGATTAAGGACTTTACATATTGATAATTATGATAAGAAAAACCATGTTTCACTGCTGTTATTGTGGATAAAGCTTTTTTTCATGAGGGAAAAACCCTTTCCCTGCGAGTTTGACGGCATTAAAACCAAAGTAATTAGTCATGATACTCATAAAAAATGCCTATTATTTCAGTCAAGAGTGCTATCATTTACCCACCGAAAATGTACCTACCTAGAAGAAATCATGGATTCCCAAAGAATAACGGTAAAAAGTGCCTATTTGCATGCGATGTGCCGGAGGGACGACCAGAGCAACCCTTTTAATTTGACGTTATTTAACAAAAATGGATAATGAGCACATAAGAGCACAAGTTGTCTTTTTCAATGTGTAAAAAAGACTTCAGTCGAACTAATGGTGTAAATATCATAGTGGCGGAGAGTTGCGGAAAATCGTTTTGAGACTTATGCTATGCAACGAAGTCACAATGAAAAAATCATTCACCTGAACTGGACCTTCACTGACCCGGACCCCTCGAGTTCCGGGTCCGAACTCCGGTTCAGGCGAATGACTTTTACATTGTGAACTGTTGGCATGTGTATGTAGCGGATGATTCCGTTAAAGTTAATGTCGCAGCATTTCCCGCAGTTCTGCGTTTAAGGCTACTTTAACAAAAAAATTAGGAAAAAAAACAATTTCAGAATGAAACACGATGCCCATTCAGATGGTTTAATGTAATCATAATTTAAGCTCAATATCACCTTAAAGATACGAACTATCAGAAACTACTCTCCAAAAGAGATATTTTTATGTCATATCTCATCACCAGTGGAATGAATATTAAATATTTTACTAAGATGGATAGAATTTAGTTTTTTATCCTTTTTGTGCATTTTTGGCGGATTTCACACACCTAATGAACGTAAATTCAACAAAATAAATTTCTGTTTTCTTTCACCTGGATATTCGGAGGAAAAAATATGTCATTTCTGATAAAAAAACACGAACAATTAGCTTCTTCTAAGGATTCACTACGCGACGCGACACTCCCATTCCCACGAAGCTCGACCAACATCCTAACGCGAAGTTTTTGAGCAGTTAGTCTATTTATGGCCGCTACCTTAGGTAAGGGGCCCAGAAGGGAGGGGACCACCAGCTTCTTCACATGAACAGAATTGAAAGATTGAGGGGCCAGCGTCGTCCGGGCGGGCGAGGCGAGAATCGCGATGGAATAGTGTAAATAGAGCAAATTTGACGGAATTTTTTTTTCGGAACTGGAGTAGGTGGCAGCAGGAATCCGTTCCTCGTTCCCACAAGTGCTCGAATACACTCAACGATACACACGCACAGCAGCAGCGCGAAGAAAGCCTAAGCATGTCGAAAAATAAATATTTCAAGAGAGAGTTACGGTATTTATTTGTGGCATGTGCCTCGTCGCACAGTCCAATTGAAAACTGAGCGCGGCGACAGGGT
>LYUA01001272.1:147299-158973 GCA_002093875.1 Calopteryx splendens | reverse complement strand
ATATATATATATATATATATATATATATATATAATATATATATATATATAATGTGTTTTATTCACATCGGTGAGCGTTTCTTCGTGAATTATATATTATATTTAAATAAATATATAGTATATATATAAATGAAAGTAAATATAAATATATAAATATATATCTCAGTTCAGAGAAACCGTAGCACACAGTGTGTCCTTTTTATGGGCTTCTATCGTTGTCCTCTATCCTCTCCATTTAATTGTTTATTATTTTATCCGATTGTTTGTACCTCCGATTTATCAAAGCTTGACTATACCAGAATAGTATTGATTTCAGTGAGGAGATTTCGTTTTTGCATATTTAAATTACTTGTTTTCGTGATGCTTGTTTGTGATTATCACTATTCGCAAGCTAATGGTTTGTAAATGCTAATTTGCAACAGACTCTGTTTGTCACATCTACGTGAATCACTTGGTGGTGGGATTGAAGCACTGCCATAGGTTATATGACAAGTGTGGGATTGCTGTCGTTGGGGCAGAAGCAAGAAATGGATGGGAATGCTGGAATTGGCAACACGCAAATCAATGAACAAAATGGAACAATTGATCACAAAAATCAGAATAAATGGATAAAGAAGCAATTATTGTAAAATTGGCAGATTGTAAATCCATGGGCTATAAAATGGAAGTTTGAGAAAACGGAAAACAGAAGGCAAGAAGAGATGATGATTATTAAAAAAGTAAGCAATGGACCATAGTGAAAAACCAATGGGGGCACTTGAACTAGCGTTGAAAGTGAAATGCGCTGATTTGACAACATTTCATCCATAAAAATTATTCAAGCCCTCTTCAAAATTATAAAATAGCTGTAAATAGGTTTTGTAGGATAATCTTTGAATTAAGAGGTATTATTAGATGAACGTTTGGAAATAAAGAAAGATTTAATTGTTTGTTGTTTGGAGGTAGCGAGAATACGTGGAAACTTCATATACTTAAGCCACTATGCCTTACACGCCAAGTAGGGGCTTAATTAAACTAAAGCATTTTTAGAAGTCTTTATCACTGGATAATTGGCAATGACAAATTGAAAACATGTTATCCCACTACATGAGTAAAACCAGTCCTTAAATAAGAAATTGGTGTTAAGCGTACATTAATAATTTCATAATATGGCCATTTATTCTATTCAATACACTATCATTCGTTGAATTTCAACCGGTATTTCAGCTAGTTATACAGATATAGTATTACATATTAGTATAAATAACAATGAAAATAAATTTAAATAACAACAGTTGCGACCCTATTCCTTTTTTATAACGATTTCAATTGCTTTGTATCATTATAGAGGATTATGTTCTCGTTTATAGTCTAAGAGAATAGCGCTCCACACAATAAAACTATCCCTAAACGAGTACAATATAATTTTTTCAAGCGGAATGCATTTAGACTTACGATCTTGCTTCAAACTCTTCTGAGACCAACTGATTAAAATAGGGAGGGGCACCGTTTTTGAATGAATCATAATTGGGGCGTGACCTAAAACGTTTGTGCGTGGTGGATGTTAATAGACTAAGGGATAGACTGATGAGAGCTTTTCTGCACGCCTGGGAAGTTATAAACGAGTGACGAGTAACCGAGGAATTTGGAACAACGCCAAAATGGAAAAAAATATTCATCCTGGTGGAAAGAAAATTAGAATTAGGGATTGAAGGCCCAGTAGGGTGGACGCTAATTGACAAAGCTAGGTACGGAAGGAGCGGCGGGTTATATAAGCTGCTTGACGTGATATACATGCAGCCTTTCTTCCTTCAACCAATAATGTAAGACATTTAGAATCAATCTCAGTCAACCAATCCAGCTGTAAGTCTGAACTTTTCGACCCTGCGTGCAGCATCAAAACTGCTTATGAGTAAATTATTTGACTACACACACATTTCTTTACCATAAACGGTTTACTTCAAGATGTAATTTATTGATAAAGTAATTAAGGCAGCAAGATTCCGCTTACATGAGAGTATCACAGCGAATTTCGCTAAAAGAAACAAAACTGTAATGTCAATATTGTAATGATGCTATCAATACCAAAGTCTCTGTAACAGTTCAAGGTAATTCATCATAAGGATCAAGAAATAATTTATATCATAAAATCACTATCATCATATCATCAGTATATAATTAAAAAATCCTCACATTAAAAGACAATGGTTGACATGTTATGATTACATTTTGGCAATTCTATTAATAGAGGCTAATGAGTGATAACGAAGGAAAGTAAAATGAATTATGAATTATTTTTTTGCCAAATGGATTATATTTTTGAAATTTTTTATAAACAAATTTAATGTTTGTCTTGTCTGTAACTGCTTACTTAAATCATAGAAAGCGCAAAATTACCCTTTACCCGGTGTAAACGTCGTCGTTTTAAATCTTCTTAAGTAATATAAAGAGCTCTAAAAATATCCTAAAAGTTGTATAAGTAGGCACATTGGTAGGTAATGCATAAGTAAGTACATTGAGAAACACTTTGATTTTCAGAAAGAAGTTACTTACTTAAATAAAAATATTTTGATAAATAATTAGATATAAAAGTCAATACTAATCAGAGGCAATTATTTCGTACTCTATTGGTAAAATTTGATAATCATGAAATGCGAACATTTCTTTGCGGTGGGATGGATACATAACGAAGGTTGATTTTGATGTAAAACCAAATAAAACCCTAGAAATAACTTTCTGTAGAATTTAAAAGAGCTGGCTGGCTGGTAGCCTGGCAGAGCGGTTTCCTGAAGACCTGAATACGAATTCCAGGTGATACCTAAGAAAAATCCATCTAAAATCTAAGATGATTTTTTAGATACCAGTAAAGTGGGAGGAGCAGGTGGCAGAAAGGAAGAAACTGGTTCCCCTAACTTTGGATGTGTACATTTCAGAGAGTACGCATCAAAACCAACAAGCGGGTTATATTCTGTGGGTTACATTATGGACGAGTGAAATGGCAGGAATAGAATATGACTATCCCGATCAGAATGTCAGTGTAGCCAGTGAGGGACATCAAAAGTGGTTTTTTTAACTCAGCGTTTAAGGGTTTAAAGGTTAAATTTAAGGGTGAATGGTGAAACATAAAATGCAAGGACTCGACTAAATTAAAAACATAAGTATACGGAAAAAATGGAAAGAGATGAATTTTCAAAAATCGACATTTTTCTCTCTTCATTAGTCTTATTTTAAATAGTAAACTATTCCGAAATTCACAAAAAATACCATCGTTCAAATTTATCGAATACAATTAGTGGTCACCATTATTATAAAAACTAAAAAATAAACATTAACTATTATAAATGAAATTCATTTCTATATCCATTTTAACATCTCTCTAAATGCCCTTGCTAGTGTTCAAATTCATTGATTCATTCCTGTTTGTAGAAATAAGCAAAACATTTTCAAGGAGAATAATTGAAGAATCATTCCTCTTTTTCTAATTTTACCATGAATTTTCATTACATTGTATGGTTATCAAACTAACTGAAACATATATTTGTTATGCAAGGCGAATTTCTAATGTACTTCAGATATTACAAAGGATACTAAAGAAGTACAAATATAGATGGGGTAATACTCGTAAAAAAAACATTATTTCATTGTTTTTAGTGCCCTTATGGATATTATTTTTACGGTAATGTCACACAAATTATTCCGCTCACGCTGCAACAATAACACTGGTTACACGCATCAAAATACGACACTTTCAATAATAACGTTAAGTTTATCCAAATTGATGGAAACAGAAATCAATTAACAGGCTTAAAAAATCATGGAACTTTTTGTTCCAGGGAATGGAGCAGTTTTAAATTACATAAACCCGAGTATTTCAATTGTCCACTCGGTGATAAAAAGCCAAACCTCTAACTTCAATTGATAATTCAGTAAGCGCTTTAAATGAAATTTGTTCAGATTTATCTATCAAAGAGCAACTTATATTATATGTCCCTATACATATTGTTTTTAAAAATAAAAAAATGATTTTTTTCAAAATCCCTTTCCTGATCTGAAATGTGTGGGCGAAATCATATTCCTTAAAAATATCGGCCAGTGAAATTAAACATTAAAGTATTTCGATGGACAAATTAATTGGAAACTCGCTGAGAAACTTCCAGCATGATATAGCAATATTACGAACGTGAGATGACTGGGGGAAATTATATTATTCCTCAGAAGCAAAAGGCGGATAAAAAATGGTCAAAATCTTATTTCTATCGATAAAGAAATTTCCAATTGGGACATGCAAAAATAATGGCTCCCTGACATTTTCTCGTTGCTCCAAGGAGGAATATAAATAGGAAATCTAGTTCATTAAGTTTTACAACCTTAAGGTACCTATATCAGTCGGCTCCAAGAATGACAAAGGTTATCCAATTTCATTTCGGTTTCAAAAGAAGGAAGAAAATATTTCAGTGACGCAAGAGCGAAGGAAGCATAATTTGCCTCTCTCCCGCATTTTTAAAGGGAAGAGAGATCTAAAAATATTGAAATTGAGGAGCAGGAGAGAAAGATGAAAATAGCCGTGCTTTCACGTTAAAAATCACATATTGAAATTCAAAGTGAAACCGTCTCCTCAAGCGCACTCACGCCGATTCAATTATCAGACGATTGTCATTTGATCCCAGAATTATTTTGAAGAGCATTACTTAAATCACTACACTCAAGTTTAAAATAAAGTAGAACCATCAAATTTACCACCATTAGAATATATATTAAATTTACTTACAAATATCTGGAAGTTATTTTTCGTAACTCTGACATTAATTAGGTCACAGCAAAAATGGAAGAAAGAAATTTACATGAATTGCAGGTGCTACAGTGATACATGCAATTATTTTTATAGAAAAAAGATACCTTCTCATAAATGAATTTTTTGTTTATTAATATTTTGTTTTTACAATTTTTCAAATATTTCTGATTTTTTCTATTACTTTTTCCTGCTACCACTGATTGTTTTCATTTCAACTGTAAAATATGCTCGATGGAATATGTAAATGAACTGTAACACTGAAACACGCTTGCTTTGCTAATGTTTTGTAACTATAGCGTCCCATATTATCTCTATAGATATGATAAAACACTTGTGAAACAACGTGTAAATATGGAGATTTTTGATACCATCGGATACTATCACAAAAGGAATTGAAAGAAAGAAAGTACAAATCTGCTCTAGTTTTCTATCGATAACGGAATATCATAAGGGAAAAATGCTACCTATATATTACGATAATTTCGCAAATGTAAACTGCCAAAGTGAAAACTAATAGCAATGTATTCACGCGATGACTTACGTCAGGAAGGCACAGTTTTTTCCCAATCTTTTTCCAGTAAATGATGAATGACAGATTAATATGGGCTTGCATATTGTAATTCTGAGTGGAGCTTTTCGTCAATATTCAGGCCAAGTGATCCTTTACTATTGATTTATAAAACATAAGGAGACATAAATGAAGTTCAATTTTAATACGAAGAAAGCTGAGTATTTCCATTTGATCATATTGAGTTCCATGCAATATTAGTCTTTAATAGCAATAATTAGTCTTTAATTTGAGTAGTACCTCATAAAATACAATCGATTTCAGCACACTATAAAAGTTTTATTTATAGGCATGCATGATGCAAACACCAATTGAAAGGTATTATACAGGAGACCATTGAACAGGAACAGATGGGAATTACGGTTTATGAAGGTATTATAAAACAATTCCATGACATTTATGAGCGATTGATAAAATTTAAAGTAGCAAAAAATATTCTTCTTAAGAATTACCACAAAATACTGAATCCAAAATATTCCATTAGCAAAATTCCAGTAACTTTGCAATTTTTTGCAAAAAACTTTTAACCAAAGATATTGGACGGAAACTAAAATCATCAATAAAATAAGTAAACCACACATAGATGAATTTGACTAATCCCTTAACATTAATCACTGCTCATGGAACTTCTCAAACAATTTTCTACTGCAGTGCTTGGTTCGGGACGATCTTTGGTTATATCAGTTCATTCAATCACCTGTTTTTTTCATTATATCTACTCATAACACTACTATTGATGTTTTGACTCCCTCCACCCGTATACTCTTCATTTTCCTACTGTATCTAGCAATATCATTGGCTCCTCTCTCTCCAAACATTACTTCTACTTTATTCTGGAAAAACCTTTATCGCAAAAGCCTCCAATATAGGGATAGGGTCACCACCATCCCCCTACCTAAAGTTGACGTAGACGATTCTAAAAACGTTAACTCTTTTATTGATAATTTAACAACACTATTTAGTACCTTTCAGTGATCCTCTACTATTCATTATTTGCGCCCTGCTTTCTATAAATGAGTTTTACTAATGCCATTTTCTTTTGGTCCTGTTAAATCGCAGATTTTACTTTTTTTCCCGATTGATTTCCATTTATAATGGCATATTCTGACTTAATATCTAGATTTTCATGCGCCGCGCATACAAATCATTGAGATTGTTTAAGGAGACGCCACATACGGAAGAACCGCACAGGAGAGTATGCGAGAGGTGCATAAGCGCTCATCTATCATGCGGGCAGCACCATACGGGCTTGAAACACGGAGCCAGCGGATTGGCAGACCCCAAGCAGGGAGATTAGGTTAGGATAAGAAAGCGACGGGGAATCAAGGCGCTCCTGGGTTATGACGCAGCCTGAGACTGGCAAGCAACAAAAAGTGGATCATTCGCGAAGAACCCGAATCTAATGAGCGCCAACGGATCAACAACGCGTATGGAAATTGGTAGCATGCCTGACATCCCGCGGCTAAGCCTCTAGATTGGCCCGCGACGCCGGGGAAAAATCTAGTTGACGTGCGGCTATTGACGAGAGCAAGGGCCAATGGAGTTAAGGAAATTCGACCGTAGTTGGTAATTTTTCTGACTCCCGAGGAAGGACTCTTTGATATTAGGATTATTTTCCTACTTTTGATTTCGAGGATTATTTAATTACACTTATAAGACCTTCACAGATCTCAGGCCTTCTTAGTGGCTGCTATTAATTTCATTGGACACGTCGTGAAATACGAAAAAAATTCTATTCTAGCAGCAATAACTATAGCGCAGAGAAAATCAGTAGATGTGAAATTACTATAACGAATTCAGAATATATAGCCTCAAATTTCTCGAAGACAGACAGCTGAAAAGACAATTTATTATCGGAATCCCTACCGAGATAAATCGTAAAATTGACTTTAAAAAATTTTACTTTGGGCCTAATCAGGATCCCGTAAGATGATGATTCTCAATATTTTGGTAAGATAATGAGAAATTACCGGTATGAATTCTTGCTCCTGGGAGGCCTGTAATTTCACATTAGTTTGGGCTCAAGCTTGAATACCCGCGGCCATATTGTACTGAAGAGCACAGATACTCATTTTCTAAATCACACAAAATACAAAAGAAAATCTCCAGTTTCGTTAGAAAATAGTTGGGCAAGAACAGAAGTCGTCACACGAGTGGTGGAAAACTTGGAATGAAACCGCTCTAGAAGCGAAGGCTAAACTTAAAGGCTAAAGGAAAATTACAATGTTTACGAGTTAAATGCTAAAAACGAGGCAATAATTACTTTCACATAAAAAAACTCGCCCCATGTAAGCATTTATAGATTTCGTGAAGAACGCTGAATTAGCTGTCAATTTATTAAAAGACATGCACAGTCATATCTTAAACTTCTCAACATAAGCTAAAAGTTTAAAGTGCCAACTTTTTCCAATAAAATCTTCAAAATAAGATTTGTTCAGAGGCTAAACCGGATGATGTTAGCATATTTGAACAATGACAAGCAAGAACACACTCCTGTCGCATACAGCACGAAGAAATATACGTATATTTTTCTTCGCAATATCCACTTTTCATAAAATTCCAGATATTAGTATATTTTGAAACAACATTATTTTGGAATAATGAAAATGATGCCAAGTAGATCATAACAAGTAAGAACCTATATATAATTCAGCTTGCTAGAAATCTCGAGTCCGAATTTGTACTTTCAGAAGCTACGAAGTACCATGCAAAATATAAGAAAGTTCCATTGATTTTTGCGCTTTTTAGTTACGGATTAATAAGTAAGCTGATGTGATTTCAACTGCCAATATAAAATACCCAAAGTAAGTTTTGGTATGTGGAGTAAACGGTTTGGAATCAAAATTCATTTCACAAAATAATAATTTCAAGAAAATTTGATGTAATTTTAGAATTTACTGAATAATAAAAATTTTATTTCCTAGAAAAGCTTTAAATATAGTTTACCATTTTAATGGTACTCCTGGTTAACAGAAACATGAATGTGAATGAAAAATTCAAAATTTTTATTGCTCTCTATGCTCAAAGTTTATTAAAATTTCGAGAATTGAAAAATAAAAGTCATAAAAACCACTGCAATCACAACCCCAAGGTCGGTTTGGTAGGTGAGGGTAGGTCTCAACCAATTCTAAACCTAAAGGTGTGTGAAATTCACACTTAAGGGTAGGGTGTGATTTCCCAGGATGACCTGATACTCGAAAAATCACACAATATGGGCAAAGCTGAGGGTGCATAGATGCATCACCCGGAATCGAACCCGAACCCTCCCATTCTCAGCGCTCAAACCACTGGACTACCAAGCCAATAAAAAATATAAAAACATTGAAAAGATTAGTGTTAGACATCAATTAAGTCATTTTCACTTCTGCTAAAACCTAGAATTTATTTGAATTACTAAATTTCGTAGAAGTATTCCCGAGTTTATATTCGAATTATCTCGCTTGCACAGAAAATCATCAGCTCAGCGTGATACTGTGCTTCAGCCAAATTTCTCCTCACATGATTCCAATTTATGAATGTGATGCGTTAATGTCCCATTACTGATAGCATAATACCTATCTAAAAGTGCAATCTTAACAAATCCCATAGATATGGAAAATTTCCCCTTATTGTTTTGTGCTCGAATTTCTGGGAAAATAATCACTTATGAAGAATCGCGAAATCAACCCAATAAAAATCACTGAATATAAATGTGTCGTTAATACAACGACGTCAGAAAACAGTAGCTTTGAAAAATAACAAATACCCATTAAGAAATTCCGAAATTAGACCCTGAAAAAAAAACAGAACTGAAGATACAAATCCTGAGAGCATTTTCCACCTACAGGTTTGAATACCTTTTCAATATTCTTCTCGAAATGCGAATCAGAACTGAAAGGTAGTTTTCTAAGCTAAATATCTCTGATTTTCTAAAATATTCGAATTTTCAGAACTTTATTTATGCGCATAATTAAAAAATAAATTTCATCCCAAGTCACCGTCATTTTTTGGTTTCACAATTTGGAGACCAAAAGTGAAAGGACAAAAGACGGGAACGGAATCTATTAGCCATATATTATACATTAAATGCCTAAAAATGTGTAGAAAAGATGGGTGATATTTAAAAGAAGGAAAGCTAGAACGAGTACGCTTTGAGTAGCTCCTTTGTCAACTGATTACAAAATAGGGAATCAAAATTATTAAAATCAATATAAGACAAAAAGGTAAAAAAAGGAATTTTTAACCGACTAAAGTTTAAGTTTATACTGAAGGTAATGTTACAAAATATTTAAAATTTCAGTCACAAATATGTCATTTCTATAAAATACAGGAAATTTAAATGAAGTGTAATTAATTTAGAAGGCAGTAAGGGAAAATCACAAAATACGATATTTGCGCAAATCATTTTTGTTAGTGAACCTTAAGTTGTAAAATGGAGGAAAATTCCAGGAATTTGTAATCTTCCACTTTGATAAGGAACTAGTTGTGTAAATGCGACACATTTCACATAGGAAAATCATTCTCAGGATTCCAGACCGGATTCATCAATTTCGGGCTAGCCAGCTTGTTGAGGGGTCTTATTCCACTTTGAGTTTCCATGGGTTATTAAAAGAACAGGATGCACGCTCTTAAATTCCCTTAGACATTCACAGTGGACGAAGACGCCTTGGTATCTCAACCGGTTAAGGCACTCAGCCAAAACTCCCGGGATCAGAATAATTTTTCCACGGTGAAATTTCTTACTTGCGCGCACACTTCGGCGGGTGACTTCTCAAAAGTTATTGCTTCAGCATTTCCTGCAGTTTTCTCGGAAAACCCATAATCCTAGAACAACGCATTGGAGTAGATGCATTTTCGCTTTAACAAATTCAGTACATTTCCTAATAAACCGCCACTCGGAGTCGCTCTTTGGCGTTGTTGACTACACTATCAAACTTGATCCAAATGTCTTGTTTTATTGGTCACATACAGTTCCAGAATGAATTCCAGATGAATCAGTTGCCCGCCGAAGTGTAGATCGAGGACTAGTGACGGCAAAGGGTCTCACCATTGAGAGCGCGAAACCCGAAACTTCCGCACCTGATTATGCCACCATTTCCCTCGCCTCCTAACCTCTATTGACCTTTTATAACAACTGCTCTACGGTATGCGCTTAGGGCCAGTTTTCACCCGACTTTCGAAGAACGCGTCATGGAATAAATATACATCTCAGGGTGGATCGATGCCGCTGTAAATGTAGGCAAACGCCAAATTCTACCGATAACTGATGATTTTTGTCGCCGAGGTAGGCATTGTCGTTGTGCTACTATTAATAGTAGCCACAGAACCAAGATCTCCATTGCAGTACCTACTTACTTCACAATGGAAAAAACTGGATAACTAACGTCCATTCAGCGTGTTACATGTACTGTCAACACGTTGGACACTCACTTGGACATTGCATACACATTATCTCAATAAAACCAGAATCTTCATCAAAATGCGTCCACAACTGATTCCGTCATTTCGGAAAAAAAGGGAGAAACCTTTAAAAGAGAATTAATATAAAACGGATCAGAGTGTTTTGTGAGAGGAAAACGATACCGAATGACAGAAATTTAACCGGGGACCTCCAAGTCACCGTTTGGAACCTCTAGCGTCGAACTACTTCCATCTCAGTGGTGCAGCCTCTAACATTCCACTTTGGGTTGGAGCCCCCGTCTCGTCAACGATTTTTGTGGGGCAATCTTTATCCTATGCCTGCTTGGCGTGTCGAACCCTTAGCGCCTAGTCCCGCAGTGGAGGAAAAAACCCTGCTAGAGGGACGATGGATTGCGGTGTGGAAGCAGGGAATTTAATGAATACGTGAATAAAAAGTGAACCTTGGTAAGGTTATTGCCTCCGTTCCCAGAAAAGAAAGGCGTTGCACAAAAAGAAAGCTGGTACAAATATTGCCCAACCAACACCCACCACTGCCTTCAGCCAAAAGAGGTCCTTTGAAGATGGGTGTGTGGTACTCGGGCGTGAGATTTTTCAGAGAAAATTTATCTTGCCTTCCATCTTGCCTTGCTCAAAAGGGAAGAAAAGGATCGTGCTCTTGGAGCTTGTCAAAAGAAGTCTTGGGATTAATTGCCATGCTTCCGTGGATCGATAAATGCAACCCCTTCCGTACGAATGCTTAAACCCGACGCATGCGCTCACGATACAGCAAGATAACCTTTCGAAGCCCAAGGATTTAATACTTAGGTGCGATGTGATTTATTTCAGCAGAAACATAAGAGCCAATAGCTGATAGAAGATATAAATAA
The DNA here is from genome assembly GCA_002093875.1 of Calopteryx splendens. Taxonomy (NCBI): domain Eukaryota; kingdom Metazoa; phylum Arthropoda; class Insecta; order Odonata; family Calopterygidae; genus Calopteryx; species Calopteryx splendens. Next base: position 147,369 of record LYUA01001272.1, on the reverse strand, counting down.
AATCCCAATAAATGCCATAAGTAAATTAAATTAATGTGCAATACCTTAAAAAAGGTATCTTTGGGTCGCT
>LYUA01001272.1:107603-121703 GCA_002093875.1 Calopteryx splendens | reverse complement strand
ATACATATATATATACACACATATACTAATTCTTTCTGTGAATCCCATTACATAAAGAGAAACACAATAAAAAAAAATAAAAGATCGAGCGATAGTTTTGGACGAAGAAACGAAATAAATATCGCTACAAACATACCTCTCAACACTTATAACTAGTACCGTGATATTTCAAAATATTATCCTTAAATAAAGCTAATATGTAGTACAGTAGACTGTGTACCTTGGGGATCGTTTTCACAAGTCTATTGTGTAAGAAGTCATTTCGTAAAACCGGAATGAGAGGAGGGAAAGTGGAACGCCGCGTTGCGGATGTAATGACGAGAGGCCGTCTCGTGAAAAGAAAGCAACATTTAAGGCGGCGAAAGACATGAGCGCAGTGCAGACGAGAATGTTATTGATTATAATTGGAACAAGGCAGAAATAAAAGGACAGGCTGCCAGAGTCTTGAATGAATACAATCTCCAATGTCACGTCCACTGAGAGCAATGGACTGGGAAAAGATTGAAACGTCTTTAAAAATTACTTAGATAAACTAAGAATTTCTCCTTTAGCGTATGTATCTTCGTATGAAAATACTATGGAGTTGTTTAGAAAACGAACGCAGTGGATAGCGGGAAATTGGATTCTGAGACGTTGAGGCGAGTTTTAAGAATTATCTTTAAAGGAGTTCGTGAATCTGCATTGGTAACATGATGAAAGTAAAATAAAGATATGCTGACATTGTTTCAATCAAGAAAATGGTATATGTTTACTTAAATTTAACTTATTTATGGACATTAAAAGATAATAAAAACAATATTGAAATATGGCTATTTATCAAAGGAGCACACAAGTTGAAGACAATAACACACTAACAACTGACTAATCTGTAGCTCAATCATTAATAACAACATCAAAAACACATTAAGGCTACATTCTCATAGAACCATTAGAGTGAACACAACCATTCACTTAAGAGGATTTGCATTTACATCCAACTGAAGTAAATTGCTTTAAACTACCCATTTAAACAGCAGCGAGCACACATCAAGTGCAAAGTGGGTACGCATTGCCGGCAAACTTTGAGTTTCCCAAAATTTAACAAATAAGCTTCAGTACTATCATTTTGGTAATATTATCTCCGGGTCCCGTTAAGAAAATTCATATTAAGAAGGTGAATTTTTCAAGAAGAGCTCTAGCTGTCTTCCCCGCGAGAAGTTTCTCCAGCAACAATGTTGGTCATAACGTAGCTCAAACAGCTACTGTAAACTTAATTTTAAAACGGCCGGCCCGAAAGATCGATATGTATGTTGTTTAAAAATTTGGAGAAGTACGCGACGTGATACACGCCTGTGCGGGTGATGATGTCATTTGCCGCATAATGGGTAGGTCGCGTGAGCCCCCAGTCTGTGTAATTGACGGCCGTTCGACCCCTGTATATTATGCAATTCCACAGAGCTTGGGGGCAATGCGGTACGTATCCGCTCTTAACGCACGGGTTAAGACCTTCAGTAAACCCTTCCCGGCGACAAGCTCTAAACACGAGCTGCTTGCCTTGGAGGTCGCCGGGACGGGGACCACCCAAAAACACCGATCTCAAACTCCCCATGAACACTCCCTCAAGGACTGCGAGTAAAAGAATGCCGAATTTTCACGGAAGGAGTAAAAATGAAGCTGCTGTCGAGGATTTGAAAATTTCCCTTTTTTTTCAAACCGAAATTTGAATATTCCCTGAACACAAATTGAGATGGGGCCACTTCAATGAGAGGAATATCGATATTTGGCAAAGCAGTACTGTAATTACCGCGGTTTGATTACAATTACGACTCAGCTGCCCTATGTGAACGACTTAAATTAACCAACTAGCGTTTTGGAGTTATCACATCAATGATGGTCGAAAAATAAAACCAACCATACTGATAAATTCGGTAGGCTTTGCATGGTAAGAACAGCAGAAGAACATAAAACAGGGTTCATTCCCAATATTTTGAGCTATTTATATTTTTTTACAAACATTGAATCTGTGAAAGAAAATAAAAATTTGAGGATCCATCATGTATTCTGTGGAAAAATATAAGTTAAATTTTTATTGAGATAACCGTGGAATCGAGAATATCGCTCCTCTTAAATGTTTGATGGGAGATAGAACGGGAAAGAGAGCAGATGACTTTTTTTTCCAAATTTACGACTGGAATGATAAAATGCATAAGAATCGACAATGGATGAAATTTATACAATAGTTTATTCCCATATATTTAATTCAGTATATAAAACGATATTCATCACACAGTAAATTGTAATCGACGAATCATGACCAAATAACTGATATTTACAACATTCCATGAACAGGAAAATTTCAGCTACCTAAAAAGGTAAGATTTCTTTTGGGAAAACTGGCGAATATGAATTACAACGATAGTATGATAGTACCCACGTGCCTAACAAAAATAATTTGATAAAAAATGAGAAACATGAGGTCCTGCGAATACAAAATTGGAGAGGATACCGCCATGTGTGTACATAGAATCCATGCATGAAAACGTCTCATTTCCAAAGACAAAAGTAAAATCCAGATTGAATCATCCCAATTATACCTCGGAGGACCATGCATAATGGTCCACCACATTTGACTTACTGATAACATAAAGACAGTAAAAGTAAAGAAGCAGGTAAACAAAGCGTGTCTATAAGGGTGAAGTTATTTTTGCTCAGTTATATGCGTTGATTAAAATGAAATAACTAATGTAATGCATGATGCAAACACACTTATGAATTAAAATTTTTCTTAAAATTACATTTACCTCCAAAAAAATTTGACTTCATAGATCTTTGCTCGACGGAGATCACGTCATCAAACCAATCTTGCAAGAATGAAATCGGAATAACTAAAGTTACGAATAAAACGATTTTTTTCACGGTTCACTATTATTTTAAATGCTCTTAAAATAAAAAAAAAACCATTCCTTAGTAATTTCTTTTGGAGAAAACACTTGGAAAAATTATGGCGCACCCCTTCACTTTAATGAGCAGAACCTGAATGATATCTTAAAAAGAGTCCACCTACCTGCGAAGCTGCGAGCAAGAAGTCGGGAAAAGATGTGGAAAGGTCATCTTAAGAGAAGGGGAATGACCTGGCTACACTGAAAATTATTATCACTGGCGCTTTCCATAAGGGAATAACACCATCTCCTTCTCTCTGTCTCTATAAGCCACTCACTCCTAGGATTTGCTTCCCGAATACAGAAGGAGAAAACCATCTCCAATCCCTAATGCAAACTAAGATTGCCCTAATCCTCTTCAGTGTTTTGAGATGAGTGGTCTTGAGAATGACTTCCTAAGCCTAGATAATGTTTGCATACGTTATAGGTCCATTGAAACGGTCCGTTTTCCTTTCCTGAAACTTCTTAAACGAGAGAATATTTGCACACTGGTCTTTTCGAAGTCCATTTTCCACGATTCAGAACCTGTGACGCACTCAACATTGTCAAATGAGAGCTTAAAATAAATCTTTTAATATTTAATCCCCAAATCGGAGGTGGATACTGCCCTTTTCTTGGACATCACCTCTTTTGAAATAAGGGTGTTACAGTACCAGACTTCATCTTATTCTATAAAGAGAAACACACTTTCTTCTTGTGTTGAAAGGATCCACATAGGTTTGAGAGGCATAAATGTTGAAACAGGTCCTTTAGCAGGAGGTAAATTCCTGTAAACATTTCCAGGCTGCTCCATATTAAAAAAAATGAACTTTCATCTTACTATAACTTCAGCAGGATACATCGAAGTTACGTATTAGCTATTATGCAAATGTAGTTGAACCAAAAATGGCTTTATATGTCGCTGAATTGGAAACTGAAAGCTGGAAATCCAGTAACGTGAGAAGTTAAATAAAATTTTACAGATTTCCTTCAAATACGCTTACATTCACTACATGAAGAAAATAAGATTGAACTTTGGGTTTTTGCCTGGTATATAAAAATCTAGCCAGGATGCTCACGTCAAGAGCCTTATACTCAACAAATGTGAATATTCTGCAAACACAAGAAAAAATTAAACGTCAGGTACGCCGGAGATAATTTATACCCTCATAGAAAGACCCTCTGGGAAGTAACGGGTACGAAAGCGAAAATATTTTTGTTATTTTTTTTCCGAAACGATAGGTAAATAATTCATAATGGGAGGTTTTAATCTCACGAGGAGTACTCATTGAGAATGTGCATGGCATTTATTCTCAAATACAATCTCCATTTATGAAGAAAGGATAGTTCCCATATTCAGATGAGGGCATCTTCATATCCAATATTTAAGATTGGCAATCAAATTCGTCCTTGGGAGAAAACTTCAGTCATAGGTTTTAAGACAGCAATCAAATTCTATTGTTTCAACACAGTAAGGAGATAACAAAGCGTAGAAACGGAAGTACCTACGTATTAAAAGATAAAATACTCCCAGGCAGTGAACACATGCTTATACCTAATTGAAATCAGGAAAGCATATAGAGATGGAAAGAAGGCAAAAATAAATACGTTTAAAAATTAATGACACGTTTTATTTGTTTAAGGCAATGAAAACAATAATTATATGTCCCACAAAAAATACTTTCAATATATTTCAGAAAGTTTGCGAGAGTGTTTTCATGTTTACCATGATACACTCTTAATTCTAGAGATACCAACATTGGTATAATTGGAAACCATCAATGATACCAAAATTGGTATAATATCTAACAATGGCACAAGGCTGGAAGTTAGGAAACATTTCATAATTACATGTTTGGATAATTCTACTCAAAAGCAATTAGTCAAGTACTGGTAGTGGAGAATGAATACCTAACAGCAGACGAAACGAAGTGAAATGTGATATCGCCGAAGAATTTTTAATATTAAATGGACAAAGTGATTCACCAATGAATTCCTACCAAGGGCTAAAGAAAAAACAAGTCTGATGAAATGCACTGTGAGAAGGAAAATACTCTCTCATCGGGCATGCGCTTAAGAATGACGAACTTAAGACATTAACAACAGGGTAATAGGAAGGAAGACTGCCGCTGCCAGTAACCCCATGTTAATGACATGGGCCTTGAGTTTCCATCATTTTAATTATCCTCGCCATATCGGAAATGACGAGAAAACATAAATTTTGAAAGTTTAGACCGATCTTTGGAAGGAACTCTCACTGACGTTTAGCCGATACCGAGCTCGGTAACTTTCCCCTTAAGTTTAAAGCAGCCTTAGGAACTTTTTCTTCGGAAATGCTCCCACCCGAGGGGGCTATAACGGCGCTGTCATTCCTCAAGGGATATCGAGCGTTATTTATTGGAATAAATTAGTCATTTGTCAACAGAAAAACAGAACTTCCTATGAGTTGGGAGTTACATTTGGTTTTGTTTCTAGGTCACTACCAAGGTAATTATGGAAGAGCAATAAATGAAAATATCGTCATTAAAGTCGACGTTTTCTCTTACGAGTTGCTACCCGAAGTTATCGAAATTTGAATATTACGCCCAAACCAGTACCACCATGAATTTTTGCCGCTAGATGCCACTTGAATTGTATTTCAGCTGCATGTATGCCAAAAGGCATCCTCGTGAGTGCTCATGACGTTCATGCTGTCTTCGTAACACCGTGTTCTTATCTGTCTACGGATTCCGAAATGTCTTCCACTTTGAAAATTGCTACTCTGCTTCATGGTAATAACCCTACAGTCATCATTCATTGGCAGTTATGTCTCTGGACAGGAAGTTTGAGTCATCTATAACTGATGTTCGCGGCTCAGTGCACACCTCAACCTGATGGTCTCAGGACAAACGTCGCTGAAATTCGTCTCATGCTCAGTATATCCGCTAGATGCGTTGTCATGCCCAGTATGACAGTCCAACTAAGGTTAAAAACGACATGATTTGTCTGCTTTCGTTCTTCAAGGACCACCTCACACTTTTTCTCCATCGCTTCTGGAGTTGACCGAGATGACGGTAGACCCGAATATCTGTCATCCTCCTCAGACTCCCGGTCGTCTTTGATACGCTTAAACCACTGAAGTGTTCTTGCTTGCCTTAGAGCTTGCTCATCTAAAGTCTACCGTCGCATTGGGTGGGTTTCAGCAGCAGTTTTCATTGACTTTGACACAAAACGTAATGCAGGTAAACTTAACTCTTTCAAATCATCCATTTCGGAATTCGCAGGCAGATAAGAAAATGATGTGACGAAAACAGCAAACACTAAGAAGCACGTGCACTCACTAAGATGCCGCTAGACAGCCTGGCAACTGAAATACACACCAAGTGGAATACAGCGGCAGAAGTTGGTACTGATTCTGGTTTGGACGGAATATTCAAATTCTCGACAACTTTGGGTAACATTTTGTAAAATTAACACGACCTGGACTACAAATTAAAGAAGTCGTACAAGGTCACTACAGGTTGAATAAATACTCTCGGAAATAAAAAAATGTAGGAAATATGCTTATGACACCGGTTTACAACCTGACTTGTAGCATATATATGAGAGGAAAAACAGCAATGGAGAGGAAAGCGGAATTATTAAGTGAGGAATATGTTTGGAATTAGCAGAACATGAAATAGTATTGTTGCTCTCAGATATCGCAGAGAAAAGGATACCGAAAGATCAATAAACCTTTGCAGCATTCATGAACCCGGAGTAAGCATTTATCTACCTTGACTGGAATATGATTTTACGCATCCTAAAATAAATTGGAATGAACTACAACGACAGGAGATACACGGACTATATATTGATGGTGATGCAGTAATTAGATATGGCGAAAGCAGAGGAAAAGCATTAACAGAGGCCTACGACAGAGCTGCGAATTATCACCCCTATTCGTAAGTACCTACAATGAAAATCAATTAATGAAATCAAGGGAAAGAATACAAGGTAGCATACGATATTCACGGAGATGAATAAGGCCGCAGAGATGTACGGAGCATTCTATAACAGAGAAGTTACCCAAGGTCGACAAAGGAAGACGACCACAAAGGAATATACACTGGAGCAGGTGGAAGGATTTTGCAATTTTGGCTAGGAGATTGCTAGCGATGGAAGGAGCATGGATATGCATAAAAAGTGCCTGTTATGTATAATCCAATATACATATTTATAGTAAGAGAAAATAAATGGCGATGAAGGCTTTCTATCAAAAGAGACAACTGCTGACGGGTTATAGTATTAGTTTAGACAAAAAGAAGCAGTTCATCAACACTTATGTATGGAGTATACTTATTACCGGTATTGAGACAGAGACGATACAAAGGGATGATTAGATGCGATGGTGGTACAGAATATTGATGAAAATGAAATGAGCTGACATAGTAACAAATGGAGAAGTACTTCGAAGAGCGGGTGAAGAATTAAACCTATGGTAAACGCTTACAAGAAGAAGAAGGAAAGTAATTGAATACATCCAGAGTCCTGATATAGAACAGACATGATTGAAGTTCATTATTTGATATGACTAAAGACATTAATTGAAGGAAAATTACAGGGATAGAATTAAAGAGGAAGGCAAAGAATAAATTACGAGAAGCAGTTAATGGAAGATGCAAGCTTAAGGAACTATGAAGGAATGGAAATATTGGCAGGTAACAGGGTACCAGGTAAAGAGCTGTTGCAAAACAATCCTCAAACTGAAAACCCATCATGATGAAGAATTCAATGCACCGAAATGATGTTTGAACGTTTCTTCGAGTATAACTTATAAAGTTATTTTTTTCTAAAAACACAAATACGGAAACAATTTTATTTGGACTGGAGTAAAAACGGAAAACTTGACAATTACAACAAATATAAGGAAGGAAGTGACGATTCCAGAGCGAGTATCAATTTATCTTACCTTCCTTTCTTACCTTTACCCTACCTTCACTGTTGCATACTAAAATAATCAAAATCGGAAGATTTCACAAAATTAAAAAAAACATGGAAATATCCACCCAATACTGAAAAATTAAAAAAAAAACTTTGGAAGGTTTTTCTTCGATGATAATCGGAGTCGGAACACAGATTAGATCGGAAAAGTGGAGAGGCCAGAGTTGGCATCAAATTACGGTAATCTGGTGCGCTTCAGAAAGAGAACGACTAGCGAGAGGCAGACCTAAGCCGCGAAGAGAAGAGAGGAGAGGAGTTTGCTCGAGAGAGCGAGCGACGGGGGGAGGGGAGAGCGGCGAGGGAGAGGGGGGCGGAGGAGGAAGGTAAAGGGCTGCAGCGGCGGCGTAAGTGAGAGGGAGCGCGCGCCCTTAAGTGGCATTAAAGGAGCGGTGTAGAGGAGGGAGAGGAGAGCGGGGGATCGAGAGGGGTGTGTGTGTGGGTGGGCATGGGGGAGGCGGGGAGAGGGAGAGAGAGAAAAGAGGGAGGGGCGGCTCATAAATGAAAAAGCCCCGGGATGGGAAAAAAATAAAAGGCGGGACAGGGGAGAGAGAGTGACGTGGTTAGGGAGGTGTATAGGACGCCGAAGCGAGCGTAATGCGCCCCAACAATGGCAAGCGCGGTGAGAGACCGAGAGGGGGTGAAGGAGGCAAGAGGCTTTCACGAGTTTTCCAAAAAGAAAAAAAGAAACCGAAGCCGGGAGCATAAGGATGAGCACGCCGCGCCGGGACGAAAAGGATTTGCGTGCATAAGTGATTGGAGACAAGCTACCCACAAGTTGAAGGGTCACCGAGGGCGTCTCCGTTCTCCTCGAATGGCACGGTCAACTGATTATTTGAAAGTCGCGTCATCTGGAAAACGGGCGGTAATTTCCAGGGGGGAGGGACGCCAACTTGCGTGGCCAACTTTCACACCCCGGGGACAGTCGGACTCGCAGATCGTCCCAAATAAAGCCATGACCTTTCTGAGCCCAGTGCGTCCATCGTATGACTCAAAGAAACGCACGGTGCGAATCAAGCGATAAATATGGATTTAATTTACCTGAGTCAACAGTGAAAATATGATAAAAAATCCTGCCATCCACTCGAAAAATAACGCTCCACGGTTTATGTAGCTATGGCTGGAAACAAACATTTGTGCTGACACTAATAATTTACTACGATAAATTGTAATAAAATATCATAGCAATCAACCCGGAGGTCGGTTTGGTGTTTATTAACTGTAATATTGAGGCTAAATTGAACGAGAGAAAATATAGTGTACCTCTTGGATAATTACCCTGAGTTACAAACGTTTTTATTCATGCTTTCCAAAAGACTCAACGAACCAAGTTTAACATAAATCTTATATTTTCGTTGGAGTAGGCATGCCAATAATTATTAATGAAACTTTAGACCGGATGCCGTTGTTACTGCATCAAAATGGAAAACTATATTTAATAATTAACCGCATTAAATAATATTAAACCACACATAGTATAATTTCAATGCAAGATGCATTAAAAACAAAAACAGACGAAGCTGTAATTTTAAGGAGTGAAACTTATTAAAGTGCTGAAGGAAAGAAATGTAGCCATTAACAACGGTACTGTCTTCATTGTCACGCAATTAAAACATTTTCTAATGCTCAACAGGAGCAGTGTAGAGCATACAACAACATAGAAAGAAGTATGTTTCTTACAGTTGTAAGTAAAGTGAAGAATAAATACAATATGTAGGGAATAATTAGATGAATTTATCTATTAACCTTTTCATTTTTTTTCAGAAATCCGTAAAAACTGAGCATATCGTTTATCTTTAGCTATTTAAGTTATCCATTACTCTACCCCACTGTCAAGGCTAAATATAGAATCCAAAGATTCAATGCTCCCTTGGCCATACTTTCCGAGGCGGGTGTTGTTCAACGTCATTCCACAGATTTCTCAAATTCTACATATGATAAAATGAAGTTCACATTTCGCATAAAATACTTATGGAATCTTCATTTTCGCAATTAGTTTGATACTTCCTTGCATTATTTGCATATTTCTGAAGTTCAATGGTACATTATTTCACCATCTATACCAAAGATCGAAGCTCCAAGTTTTTCAAATGGAATAGTCGTAATGAAATATTTTTTGAGCCTACTATACAAGATGAGAAGTTATAGAAATCATCGGAGCAACAAAACACCAATTGCTATCCGTTCCACGGATTACATTACTGAGGTATATGCTTGTAGAAAATGAATTATATAATAGCTAATACGTGTAATTATGTAAAAGTGACCAAGCAATACGTGAGTGTTCTGATGTTATTATGTCCTAAATCCAATTTTATTTTCATCAATAGTTTCCACCACGTAACCCACGAAGCTTTGTCTCCAAATGAAAGAAATGAAGTTCTCTCGTAAATAAAGACAAAACCGAAAGGCTTTTGCAATGAAGAAATAATGACACTGCGCCAATTAAAATTGCCAAGATAATGGGATGAGAAGACAAAGAGCACTGCATCGTGCATGTAAAATATCTAAAGATTCATTATAAATTGTTTAACACTCTATTAGTTCGAGTCGATTGTGATAGTTATTCCTTAAATCATTAAATTAAACCAATTGTAAAAAACTGAGTAAGGGCACAAGGGAAGTGAAAATTCTACAATAAAATAAAATCCCAACCGCTGATTTAGGGAGAATCTGCACTCTTCAATCACTTTTAGAAAATAAAGAGTAAATGCCATTGCATTCTAGTTGAATATTATAATATGAATATTATGTTTATGAGCATTAAAAAAGTAATCGCACAGATTTGAAGCACCGCTAACGATGCAACAATATTAAAGAATCCCCCTTGTGGAATGGAAAGTGAAATAGGCGGCCCAATATGTGTACCTAAGTCGACATGTTATCGGGGTAATCATTAGAATCAAAGATTTTTCTATAATATACATCTCCGCTCAGGAGATTACTTCCCATAAAAAAATTACCTAGATGATTATTCCCAGTGTTACAAATAAAAAAAGACACTAAAATACCAAAAAACACTGCCACTTCGTTCATTTTTCTGCTGGAAAAAATATTTTCTTAAGCCAGGCAGTAACACAAGAACTTTCGATTTCAAGGCGGAATGCAAAAAAAAATATTTACGGATACCTACGCCGAATTTAAAGACCATATCCCACTATACATGAAACATACGTGAGAAGGCGACCTTGTGGAGCGTGAAAGTGTTTGTTTTTTTCCCAAATCTCTCCCGAAAACACATAGGCACGGGCAGGTATGGTGTTTACATATTCGAGTGGCAAGGGTGGAACAGGTGGAGGGGTTCGAGGAAAGATGGAGTGATAAAAAACCATGTGGATCAGCGTCGTCAGCAAGAAAGAAGCACATCTGCAGGAAGGGAAGGGAAGATGAGGTTTACGGCGGGGAGGCGGATGGGAATGTGAAAGGAGAGATCCCAACACCAGCAATACTACCTTGGACGGGATGGAAAGTCTTGGAACTTATGACGGAATGTTTCGGTGACAGACGGAGTTAAATGACATCCATTGTCGTCGCGTTCTCTCGAAAAGTTATTGATATATGGTAACCCTGCTAAGGAGTTACGAAACGCTAAACACCAACTTCGTAGTCTGAGCAATTCAAGATCGATACAGCTTTGAATTTAAAATTGTATCCCTAAATTCCTATAGTTTTAAAATTGATTTCCCTTCCCCTCTACAGGTTTTTCAGATCAATTTTCCATTTTTCCACCACAAAATTTCCTCTAAGGAACTTAGAAAATTGGATGTGGCCTACCACCTATAATTAGTAGATAACAAAAGCTAATCATCAATTAGGTGTAATAGTAATAGAAGTAATTTTCAAGTATAACTATATTCTTATTATAATGCATAACTATTCAACCATACAGGTAACATTTTGGTAATGGCCAGAATGGTGGTATATTTTTGTGGAACTTTCGCTAAACACGGATGGTATGGTAATGAACTCTACTAAACATTCAAGAGCTCCACGAAGAGAATCTGATATCTCATACTGTTTCAGGTTTCTTATATACTCTACGCCTGAAACCTCTCTGTAGGCCTTCTATTTAAGGAATTTTTACCGTTATAAATAGCGCAACGCAAGTGAAAAAAAGCACAGCCGGAAGCAACAGCTTGGACTCTCAAAAAGGTACTACTCTCACACCTTACCTTACCCTTCCTCTATAGTAATTCTGGTAAAAAGATCCCAGTTAGAGAATAATATAATCACCTTGAACTGTCAAACTATTCTGTTTCTAAGAAGACTCTTTTTCTCCTAACATCAAAGGTACATAGTTCAGTCTCATCAAACTTGAAGCTGCTAAAAGATGCCTTATTTGAGCTTTAGGGCGAAAATCAATAATTACAAAGCCTGGAATCACTGCGTTCTCAGAACTCTAAACCATGTTTTCAGTCATAAGAGGCGAGTGCTCTTGGACGCGCCAAGGCTCTAAAACCCTTGGAGATCCTCAGCCACTCTGACATCTAACGGACGAACTCCCAAACTCGAGGAGGAAGCCGACAGAAGAAGTCGCCAAATCGCTCGAGTCGAACACAAATTCCCACTTCCCGCGGAAGAGACACCGACGTGCGCAAGCGTCGCCGGCTGAGCACATGGACACAAGTGAATAACGATCAAGATAAAAATGTTTGACAAATCTATATCGAGAAAAGCAAGCGACTGCACATGGTACCTATTCCTAAAAAAATATTACTGCTGCCTACCTTAATCCTTTAGAGTGTAAGTTTGGCCAATTGCAAATGAAACGAAGGAATACATTTCCAGTTCTTTGGTGCTCTTGATTCCAAGCAAGGCATGAATATCTCTATTCAAGGAATTTTTACCGTTATCAATAACGCAGCGTAAGTGAAAAGAACCACAGGCGGAAGCAACGGCTTGGACTTAGCAAATTATAAAAATCATTGCCCGCACATTTTGGTCACCATCTATAATCCTGAAGAGAAATCCGTTCCGTTCCAGACATATAATCCAGCCGCTATTTAGATTGAAGAGGTCTACTCTTGGGAAATTCGTTTTTTTAATTAATTCTGATCACGGGTCCGCATTTGTAATTATTACAAGAAAAATACCTTCGCCATCTGGGTTAGTTTAAAAGAAACACAGTACTTCAAAATAAATATCTCTCGCGACCGGCTGAACCTTGAGATAATTAGTAAATAAGTGTTTGCGGATTTAATGTGAGAATCACATGAAATGAAATGAAATGGGAATTAACGAACACCTATTAAAATAATTCAATTTTAAACTCCACACGAAGTCGAAACTGAAAATAAAGTTTTCACTTGAAATTAAAGCTATCGTGCTTCATTTTCTAGAACTAAGATTCTAGGATAGTAAACGGTGGGGACTGTTAGGACAGAGCTGGAAAAAAGTCGATAAATTAAGAAAGAAGGAAACGGTGGCATAAGTAGTCACAAATCCCGATCTACCGGCAAATAATCAGGGAAATGATTCGCTACACACGTTATGAATCCAGCCACAAATGCCTCCCACCGTGATAGGAGCCTACAGATTTTCATCACCAAGGGAAATCGCCGCGCTTTCCATTTTCCTTGTTGATACCCATCTCGAAGGAAACTACTAAATCATTACGACTAAGAACTGATGTTTCACATATGATGTCGGAAGCCATATGCCTCCCTTGAGATTAGGATTGTGGTACACTAAAACCGTTCAACGCTCAACTGGGATCGATTCTCCCACCCCAACGATCACGAGAGGCAATGCGGGCTTAGTCTCTGGATCAGCTGATTGGAAAGGGCCATGACGCTAATTAATTCATGTACGGAAGGACACCCACACGTGCCGCACATCATGCCGAGTGTAATGTGCGTAACACATCATCCAAGCTCTACGTGACACGTGCTCTTCCCTTATATGAAACCCCAGTACTCTATGATGTGCATGAAAAATTCACGAAACTGCTACTCCAACTTTCGTAAGAACGACGAAAGATTACGAATACAAATGAGTATTGCTATTCCCAGAGATGAGGAGTGGAGTTTTTCTTTATTTTACTCTATTTCATTTTACAAGAAAATTAGTTGTTTCAGGCATTACTTTGTGGAAACGATTTATAATGAATAGTGAACACTTTGTTTTTCCTCATACAATTTACCTGGTCGTAGTAAACCTATTCTATTCTACACATTACTCCGCAAGCCTCCGCTAGGGCGTGTGGCAGGAGGGGGGCGGGTGTTTGTGCCACTAGCCATTCGCT
>LYUA01001272.1:2718-20655 GCA_002093875.1 Calopteryx splendens | reverse complement strand
AGCTCACCCAGTACTGAGCCCAACGGCGTGTGAAATTCACACATCAGGGTAAGGGGTCCTATCCCTGTACCGCATGTGATTACCCATGATGACCTGGCACTCGAAAAATGGTACACAGTTTGGGTAAAGCTGAGGGTGCCCAGAATTGTTCGTCAACGGGAATCGAACCCGGGACCTCCGGTCAGCAGCCCAGCGCTCTAACCACTGGACTATCACACCACTGAAGCAGTCTAAGTCACTCTAATAAGCTTAAACATGTCTTTGTATTGGAAATGGGGTAGGTACTCCTTTAAGGAAGCGATCAGTGTCAATTCCGTGACTGGAGGTACTGGGGGTTTTGTAACGCGCGAACAGAACCAAGGACGATTTTTCTCAATTTTTTAAGCCAATTACTTTGTTTCGTGGAGCGTCCTTGCTCCCTTCCAAATCTGCTGATGGCAAGGATCAGAACCACAGGAGCCCCTGAGCTAGTCGGGAGCGTAATGAGATTCCACGCGAGCACGGATGATGGGCAAGTAAAGAGATTGTGCAGAGAACAGCAACTGCTTCGACACAGCCACCTTTAAGTTCACTTCTGCCGTAATGACTCGCGGAATAACTTCTACGGAGCAATGACCACATGAACTTCTCGTTGACCAAGCAGCTCGGTTCGCGGAAAATTCAGTTGACGCTTAAATGCCCACGCCAATCCTGTTAAGATACTTTTCCAATGTCGTTGTGATAATGATAATATTAATAATAATATAATAATTTAACAGCTGGGCTAATAATAATGTCCGTAACAGCCATTACCAACTTTCAAGATTTACAAGATTTTCAAGATTTCATCAACTAAATAAAATTAATAGGAACCAAAAAAATGTATAAACTTGAATAATACAACAAACATTTATAAGCCTGTAATCGAAAAAAATTTGAGTTTGAGCTTTGAATAGATTTGTAAACTCGTGGGAAAAAAAGCACCTATGGGTAAAAAACTGATATTCTTAACGACAAAAACCCACGGCCGGAATGACAGGTGCGCGACTGGCGACGCCACCGTCTTTTCGCTGAGGGTTTGAGCAATAAACGTAGGGTAGGAATCGTGGAGGGTGGGAGGAAGGGAGAAGAGTGAAAATGAAACAGGTGAAAAGGGGAGGCAAATGACAAAGCATCTGGTGTTCGATGTCTTGCACTTGAATTGCTCTGCGGCAGGAAACAGGAAATGGGTCGAAACATCACAAATGCAAAATTCCCACCATTTTGAAGCGAAATAGGACCCTTGCCGTTGGAATCATTTGCGTCAATATATTCCCCGTAATATTCATATGAGTAGTTATTCGTTTGCCTCCTCTTCTTCAAGATTTTGAGCTGTATTCAAGCTCTAATGGACTCGTTCGCCACCTTTTATTGCCTTGTTCGATAGAGTTAAAAAAACAACATAGAACGTACTCTTCGGTCTTTCAAAGCGTCAAAAATTTTCCCACGGTGGCTAAACAACGAAGCGCCCAACCCTTTCGCTGAAAGGGGCAGGCCCACAGATATTACGTCACAAGTCTCTTTCATCCAAACGCCACAATGCTTACGGGCCTATCTTAGCGTGCCGAGCCAACGGAGTTGGGCGAGCCTTTCTCGGCTATCGGATATCATAGGAAATATTAACGGAGTGGACAGAAGCTGTAGCTATTTTCATTTTACGAGATAACGGATGACGGACGGAAGAAAAATGTTTCCACTAAAATATTTTTTTTAATATATCCATTGAGTCCATGAATAAAATTGAGATTTCGCAGCAAACCCATTCTACTCAGTCAAAAGAATGAAAATACATGAAAACATTACCTCCACCGAATAGAAATTTTTTCAGAGCATTTCCTATATGCTCCGTCTTTTCGTTTCTCGGGACATACTACCCAACGGTTTCGATCACGCATTCCACTTGAAAGAGGTGATATATTTTAGTCGATGGAAAATATGACCAATGAGTATTTAATTCAAGTGAATACAGGTGAACAAAAAAAGTCGGTGATGATACGATAAAGTTATCAGATACCTATCTATTAGAATCCAAAAGCCATTATGTTCTCAGAGAACGGATGACTACTCGTTTTTTAACCCGTTCACACAATGAAAAACTTTCTCTCGATTCGCAATGGGAATAATTCTCGCTGTTTCATTAACAATTCACATGCAACTATTTAATGGTTTTGATTAAATTTAAATCAAAATTCATAGCTTGTTAAAATCAATTACCAAATTATATTCCAGTAATACATGCCAGAATTTAGACAAAAAAGTATACACATAATTACGCGGATTGTCAACGATATTCAATTACGCTAAAGGCTGGTGACCTAACACCCCCTGCCACACGCCCTCGCGGCGGCTTGTAGGGCTAGTGTTATCTCTGGATCTAAATAGACTTGCACGTGTTTTTAGCCGGTTTCGTTTAGTTTGATAGCGAAAAATCGCTCAAAGTTACAGAGTTGCTCAATCAACCTTGGTGAGCTGCCTTCGCCACCCTCTGCTTCCCCTTCGTCGTATTTCCTCCCGCGCAATGCATTTCAAATTTGGGAAATAATCTCACACTCGCCGACAATTTTATGAAGACGGGAAATTACAAACCGGAATGGAATAAAATTCTCCGGCTTCCAAATTACTTCCTATTCTTAATTAAAAGTTCATAACGTTGGTCTCGGGATTACGTCCTACTTTTCGATGATCCAGTAATCACGACCATGAGGCTCTTGATGATCAAAGGAAGACTTTTAGTCATCCCATTATTTATCTGGCATAAGAAGCTCCTCGGGGGGGCGTGGCCTCCGACTGTTCAGGGTCACCTTTCACCCTGGTCACAGAGTATAGACTGGCTCAGAGCCGTATCAATCACGTGACTTACGCCGCCATTGAGGGCTGTTATTAACAGATTATATGCCTCCCAGCATTAACAACGACTTTTGTACTACAATCATGACGTAGAGGTAAATTATGATGGATAATGATAAATTCCTACTATTGCTAAATAAAATAAATACGCGCCATCGAGTGAAAGCGTTCTATACCTACATTCATATTGTACATTACGACTCGAAAGATTCATGTGCGGGAATGGTGTCTAAAACTTCAATTAAACAAAAAAGACAACTATATGCAGTTTTCTCATGATGCAGTGTGCAATAGACGAGAAAGCAGGAACAATGAAAATTTCCGCTATATCTTTTAGAAATTGTCGACATGTTTTTTTAAGGATATGTATAAACAAACATTTGGGCACCGAGCGACGCCAACGATTCTATCATCGCCTTATGGGAACAGGCTTGTCGCTACTACCCTACATCCCTGTCACCAAACACCCATAATTATGATATGTCGCCATTTATTTTTTATGCAACTTTTCCAAAGCTTTATGTGGTAGTAGCATTTTAATGCAATTTCTTTCTAAGGTATCTTTTGCATGATGACATTTCTGAACCATAAAAATCTCCAGCTCAATTAACCTGGTAATGGGCCATCAAGGTGCTAAGAGACCTCATTCGTCTGGAGGAGTTATTACTATACCTTCGAGTCCAAAATACGAGCGCGGAAATTCCTAAAATAAGTACGTATACGTTTTCCAGGCCTCCTGCGCCGGGGACTCATCAGTAACGACTAACTTTACCCACGCATGGGAAACCTAGCAAGCATGCTGTGGAAACCCGTTATATCTCTTCGATTTTTAGAGAACGAATGGAGAGCATGAATAAACAACAGGACATGTTCTCTTTTAAACACGGAGCCTTGGCGATTTTACGCAATGCAGACGAAGCACATGGCCTCACCCGAAGGAGAATAATTTTGAATGAAAAGTAAGGTATTTTCAGGTTGATAAATTCAGATTTTAATCAGATAAATAAATTTAAAAAATTAGGCATGCGTAATTAGCATGAAGCGTGACTGAGTGGCGAGAAAAAGTGTTCGAGTCTTCTGAAAAAATACTCATTGGTAGCTTAGGTATTTTATCGAAGAGGACTTCTCTATTCTCGCAGAGATTCTCATATTTTTTTTCTGATTAAGCAGTTTATGTATGGCAAAGGTTGCTAAAAAAATATAACAGGCATTGTAATCATCACCCAACTAAACGGTTTAAATATCCCAGGTTTTGGCGAGATGCAAAGTTCGAGTCTGCAAACTGCGCAAATTGCTTCCTTTATTCATAAATGTAGAGGAAAATTAATATGTTTCAGTAGATGCTTTCATATCATTGTATTATTTGTGACTACTTCGTTTTACGTGGTAATCGAAGGATTATTTTCTAGCCGCAAATTCAAATCTCTCCACTTATTTGGGAGACAAACTTGCAAGTGGTGGAGTGCTTAACCGCGGCGCATTAGGAAGTGTTTCCCAACTTGTACGGGGTTTCCAAGACGCGGAATTACTCCTAGTCAAATGAGAAATTGACGTCAACATGGGATAGAAATGGAAAAAAAACTAAGGAAAAAGACCACGAATGGAAAACGATAAACAGATAATGGGAGATGGAAGCGTATCAAGTTGTGACGAAATGAAGAGGCCAGCCGAGGAGAAAACAGAGCGCGGAGCTGCATAAAACCAATCCTCGGATTGATAACTGACTGTGTCGATCGGAAAGGGCGAAGATCAAGACCACCACGGGTCAGGGAGATGAGCGTTGGCGTGGAGGGGAAAGCGCCCACATCTAAGACCTCGGGGTCAAGCGGAACGGGGAGGATGTTTCTGTTGTTAGCCACTTCTCCCCCTCCATTCCGGATGACGACACGAAACGAGACTTAATATTGTGTACGCACACAATAGGTGCAGTCTTACACCCCTTCCAGTTTATCAATAAAACATTTTCCCCTGAGAGTAAAACCAGCTTATGATTCTATCTTATATGAGTAGATTCTAATCAGATGTGACAGGAAACGGAAATCGGTCATTCTCACGAAAAAGAAAGCATATAAAGGGTATTAAATCAAAATTTGAAACTTTTTACAATGCCGGTCATTTGAGATAGCTACCTATTAAGGAAATATGATCTCATTGTTTTTTTAACTCGCTAAACAAAATAAATAAATATTTCAACACCACTGTAATCAATCTGGATATTGGTTCGAGTAGAGGAGAGAGGAGCACATCTCAAACTACGCCCAGTGCCTTTAGGAATCCACGCATTCCGGGTAAGGGGGACAATTCCTTTCCGTGCCACCTGCAGTAGCCACCAAAAAGCTCGTTTCCTAAAAATTAGACCGCTTGGAATTTTATCAAAACAATTGTTAAGACTCCCAAAGGTAATACTCGGATTTTAGCCAAGGACCCTTTAACCGGTCGAGGACCTTTGAGCACTCAAAGACCGCTCAAACCCACTGGGCTAGCACGCCACTCTTGTATAAAAAAATGTAAGTGACAAAAAAACACCCTCTGTTATTTTTTCAATTAATCCATATACCGACGACTGAATTATCGCCGCATTTTCATTGTACTCCCTGAAAACGGGCGCCAGAAATCATCAAACACACGTATATTGAGGAAATCAGGACGTATACCAGCTAAGGAAATATATTCTGAAAGGAAATATTACTTACAAAACTGGAATCTACACTTCTAAAATACCTACGTATACCATATGATCCACTTAAAAGTTGACCAATTGCGGGAATATCAAACCAATTGGAGAACTTATTAAAATTTTTCCTCATACAATGGCAGAAAAATTTTCAAATTTGACGAATTTTCATTAATGAGATCATCTAATGCAAAGCTGTTCTAACATTTTCTCTCACGTGAAGTAGATTCACCGCAGTAAGGTTATAAACACAAACAGTGAGGTGATCCGTGATACTTGCGGAACTACTGAAGTATCCGACTGTCCTCCTCAAAAGATCATTGCAAAATAGGGAAAGGTCAACGCAAACATTAACCGCGGCCCAATAACGATTGCATGGAAATGTAACGCTCTGTATCAATAACTGAGCTAAAGCAGTAGTCACCAAAGGATCAATATTTTTATTCAATACTTCTCACCGCCGTTTTTATAGGCCTGTAAACGTCAGTTCAATTCATTTGTCCAATTCCACCACCAATACAACAAGAAAAATATTTTTTGAAGGGCATACTGAGGAGGTGTTCACGAAATATAAATGCGCAACAACTGGAAGCCAAATGTAATAGAGGCTAAAGAAGCGTCACCAGCAGCAATTGCAATGTTTCTGATCCGCATTTTATCGAAGCAAAAGATAAATAAAAGTTCCTCTTATGAAAAGCAAATGTCGAAGATCTGTAGTGAGGTATCTTACCAGCTGTGAAGTGAAGTCGTAAGTCACCCACTACACCAAAACTCAAAGGAACAGTTCAGTAAATAAAGGCTTTTTTCAATTTATTGAACAGAGTAAATTCTGAAAATCCCAGAATATTAATGAAAGGTCAGAGTTCTGCGTAGCTCATATCGCCACCTCGATAAAGATTGCCACACGAGTCATTTTGTTCTCTGCCAACATTTGCCCTCACCCCTGATATCATAATGTGCGAGCTAGTTAACATAGGGGCGAAATATCAAAAATGTTTGGAGACGCATTAGAGAATTACCACCCTGGTGCGTGGCATAATCGCACCCCGGGCTGCCGCGGTCATCCTTATGGAGCACTTGAGGAGCCGTTCTTGCCCTCTTGTCTCGGTTAAGTTCTAAGGAGATCGTCGTCACGAAAAATTACGCGATCCACTAACTCAATACGTTGCTGGAAATATCGCCCTTTCTTCCCCTCCTCCTTCTGTCTAAAAAAAACAGGATTTTCGCAGTGAGGCAATGCAACCCTAACACGAATTCCCTCGGACTACAACCAATCCTCCCTTTCAGAGGAGGCCACGACGGCGCCGCCGACCGCGGCGTCTTCGCCGACGGCCCAGGGGAGGGTGACGCCCGCGCCGGCCACCACCACCCCGTCGACTCCACCGTCCTCCGACACCCAGTTCGCCTACGCCCGCTTCGACCTGGCGCAGACTAGGAAGGAGCTGGTGATCGCGGCCGCCGTCCCCTCCGCCCTGTTCATCGTCTCCGCGGTAGCCCTACTCGCCTGCACCCGGGGGGTCCGCGTTGGGGACGACACCAAGATGCGCTGCACGCTCTGCGGCACGGGGAACGGCTCCTCGCCGGCTCCAGAACCGGAGGAGGAGGAGGGCGGGGCGGAAGGGCGAGGCGCAGCCGGCGGCCGACGGCAGCAGTGAGGGGCCATCGTTACTCCTCCTCATATGGTGGCGAGCCTATGACGGAGACTCATTTCCCGAAGCGCGCCGGAAGTGAAACATGCCGCCACCCCCTACCGCAGGATGGCTGCCTAAGATGGGGCCACGCGGTGAGGATCGGAATGGACGTGTGTGTGCGTGTTGTGTGTGTCTGTGAGCATTATTTACAAAAAATAACAAATATTCGGTGGGAAATCATTTGGAGCCCGTGGGTGACAACGTACTGACCTGCCGACACCCAATCTATAATAATCGAGCGCTTAAACGTTTGGAAGAACGTCTTTCATTTTATTGGTCCAATGAAACGCGTCCTCGAATCCCGTGATACAATGCATCCCACCCACAAAAACAGATTATATTCCTGAAGCACTCATTTCTTTCATTTCATAGCTCAGTTTGAAACTCCAATTAGCTTGGTGCTTGGGTAAACACACTAACCATTCTCTGATCAACGATTATTTAAGCACTATCAGTAGTGCACTATTGCAGGAAAAATGAGATAATAACTAAGAGCCTTTTCGTAAAACAATTTCAAATTATTTGAACGATTATCTAAATAATCTATTCTCTATTATTTTAAGTGATCTGAGCAGCGAGATCTCAGAGGAATGTTAATTAACTAAGTCTCACTGTGAGCAATCCATTGAATTCCAGCTAATTTAACAGTAAAAGATATTTTCCCTTTGCCCACACATGAAAAAAGCCTAAATTCTACGATAAAATGCGTTAAATGCCTAAAGAAACAAAGGAAATTGTAAGTTAAGCATCAGAGTGTGAAATATACAATTGGGAAAATGCAACTCCAATTGCAATTATAAGTGAGATTGAAACAAATTATCTTGTGCCTGAATGCTTGATGCTGAATGTGATTGTCAGGAAAAAATAATGAAAGCAAGTCATTCACCTGGCTAAGCAAAATGCACTGTGTCCCAGAAAGGGAAACTAATGATAATTGTGTGTAATTTAGAAGAAATCTTTTGTAGAATGAACCAAAATGTTATAAAATAATTTGAAAAGCATATAGTATAATGTTAGAGAACATAAGCATCCTTTCTTTAGAACACAGAATGAGTTCTAAATGCGTTGGAGGCATATAGTTTAAGAGCATACCACTCAGAACCTTAAAAAAGTAGTTATATACGTATAAATATTATACATTTTAATAAAAGAACATCCATTATCAAAACTTTTGGGAGTTTTTCACCTACAAAAAAATTTTTAAAAATCAAATGTGGGACTCAAATTGCATTTATAGCACCCTTGGCCTATTTTTATTGCATATCAGGAAAATGATAATTAATTCAAACAAAGATTTCAATTTTTTATTTTGATGAGAGAAAAAATGAAAATATGAATGATTAGCTTTCATGTCCTTGCTTTTGCAACAGGGCCATAAGTAAGACTTCGAGAAATACATATTAAGTATGAGAAAATTATTAGTCTCATTATATTGAGTATATAACTTTCTAAAGCTAAAGCCCTAAAACTGCCAAGAAATGTGAATACAAGTATGGCTTTCGTAATCACGGTGACACAGGAGACTGACTTAGGCTCTAAAGCTGATTTACATTTTCAGTTTCAACATGAATTTCCCACGAGCTTCAGACAAATATTCTGGTAATATAAGGCCCATTGTTTTCAACACTGGTGCAAGATAAAAACTTGAGACCCAACAGTGCCCAAAGAACATTTTCTAGAACATATTTTGGCTATTTACTTCAGTTAGAATAGGAATGAAGGGCAAGAGATTTTTAAAATTTGATTAAGTTGGTCAACATAACTTTTCTATAAGAGTGAAGATATAGTCAGAGTAATATATTTTTAACTCCCTTTCTACTGAGCACAAAAAGTATTCCACATGGTGTTTCACTGACAACATATTGTTTTTTTTAATATCGAGTTCATTTTTTTTCAAATGAACGTGGAGACTGCTGACTTACAAAGTATGTATAGTAGGGCCTAGAAAGTGTTTAGTAAACCATAGTCAAGTGTAAAATATTCATACTGGTTCACAAAGCCAATATTTTAATCATCTGCATGGATATTAAGGGACCACAGCATGCATTCTTACACACAAAGAAATCAAATTTTTGTCAAACATTAGTTACATTAATAGCAATCATAAATGAATTAATCACCCTTAAAAAGATGCATAGGCACACAAAGAAAAACAGATTATCTACCTACCCAAAATTTATAAATTGCCAAAGCTGAGAAAAAGGTTGCCATGAACCACCATGCCAGAAAACTGACAACTGAAAATCAGGTTTCCTAGTGCAACACAGTTCACTCTCTATTTTTTCCTCTGAAAAGAAGAAATTTAATAATATTTGGGAGCTTGATGGTAAGTAATTATCCACAATTTTCATGGTCCATGGGGGAAATTTTTTAAGACGAAAATTTAATCCATCAACTAATATTTCACAATATTTGGGAATTATTCTATGGACTCTCCACTTATGGGAATCTCCACATGCTAAGGGCTAACTTTGATTTATAACCCCCTCCTTGAGAAACTGCATATGCCAATATGTAATGTACACTCCAGCCACATAAAGTATAGATATTTGCTAATCTATTGATTGCCATACACCTCAGAGGAATGAAGGATGATTCAATTATAAGAGTGATATGGGTTGTCAGGAAGATGAGATTTTATAAGAACATTAAAATGAGGAATATACATTTCTACACAGAATGAATGAAAAATGTAACCAAATAATAGTCATCGATGATGCCTAGCAATGTCTCAGGAGCTACACATGACTTCAAAACATGAAAAGTTATAACAAGCTTGGAAGGCCATATTCTCATTTTTGAGTTTATTTCATAAATACAGATATAGATAAGTGTGCTTTATATATGATAATACTCTGGTGTTGTATTTCACCAAGTCTATGATGATGTAACGCAAAGATTAAAAGCACAATATCAAATATATAAATATTTTCTGGAATAGTATGTACAGAATTATTACAAGTTGTACATCAAATTTTATGCTTATGAATTGCAAGACTGTTATTAAATGTGAGATAACTTTGTACAAAATGCACAATGAATGACCTCACCCTCTGTATTATATAAACTGTATCTTTGATGAATTCTCTTTAGTACACCATGAATTTGTGGTAGTTAAATATTTCGCAATGTTCTTGTATTAAATGTGCCTTTCTCGTGTATTCATACTCCTTGTATTTTGAAATTGGATGTTATACAATGTTAACCATTTACCTATTGGTATTAATAAATGTCATAAAAAATGCTGCTGGTGATGTTTGGCTTATATATGAACCAACTGATGAAGTTTAATACCACTCAATGCAAATTATACAATAGATTACAATCCAGGATTCACATTTGTCCAAACATACATTCATCCCATCAGGTTAAGTTGACAACAAACCTCAAAACTCCTTTGGACAACAAATCTGCCCTTATTAAAGAGAAAACACCAGTGTAGAACAACATAGTTAGGGAAGGAACTAAAAAAAGACATGGAACAGTAATTTTTAGGGCTATGCAATTATTTTTGCAACAAAAAGAAGCAAAAAGAGGACTAAATTTTCAATACATTTTATTACTACACTCCTGAGGAAAAATCAGGTCAGCTGTCATGTCATTAAATGCTAAACCACCACTGGATTTAAGCCAGAGGTTGATTTTTACTAGTGAAATAAGATGTAGTATTTAACTAAGTCCTAATACACATGTAATTTCCTCATTCAGAATAGATGGGGTGAGGAAGGCACTGGTGGCCATAAATTTTTATTATCTAAAACATTGGACTGCTTGGATTTTAAATAGGCTTGCTCAGAGCAATCAATGCCTGATATTTGAAAATGGAACTCGTCAACTGGAGTTGGAGCAACTCAACTGGAGTAACAAAATGATCTACCAATCTACCTGCCTCACAGCCCATTATTCCCATTATTCCATTCAATTAGAATATGGAAGCGGCTAAATATCGATTGACGTTTAAGAGCTATGAAGAGAAAAGGACAAATGAGTCAAATTTAGAAGCTTTAATTGAATAGATAATAAAAAGAAGATGAAATTCATAGTGATAATAAGGAGATAAGAAAAAATAGAGAAAAGGTCAGATCTATAAATACATTTTGTTCTAGGATGTTGATATGAAAAAAGCCAAATCAACTGGCATGACAGATGCATGAGATATGCCATCTCAGATTTTTGAAAAATATATTTTTGGTTTTCATTAATAATTTAATGTCCCAAGAAATAGTCTTAAATTTGAGTGATATTTGGGTGGTAATTACATAATATAATACATGTATGCAGCTTTTGCCCTAGCTAACAGACTAACTGGCAAAGTCTCTCAATGCTAGATAGAGAGGATGTCGTTCGACTACAAAAAATTTTAGAACTAGTAGCTAAAAATAAATATGCAATTTAAAATTTCCTTGAGTAGCTAAATGTATCAAATTTGAATACTTATTTCAACTGAGTCGCACTTTTCTTAACAATACTTGCCCTCTTCAAAAAGAAATAGTTATGTAAAGAGTGATGCAGTAAACAATCTATTACATGGAGCAACAAATAGGAAGAATATCAGACACCAACTTAAAGATTCATGGGTAATTATATTTATTGTAAACCTATGTAATTACTTTAAAGTAGGTGAGTCAAATAGTTTTTTAGAAATAGCAGATGAATATTACCTTTTTCTTCTAAGATTTAATTTAGCATGCTTACATTTGCTTATAGACTATGTTTACTACTTATTTTTGGGTGAGAATTTCACTATTTTATTAATTTTTATAGTAAATTTTATTTCTTTTCTAAAAAGAATTTGGCCTATCAATATGGGAATTAAGGAATTTATGTGTAGCTATAATATTCATGATGAACCTTGCAATACAATAAACTGCAAAGAATGTGTATGTAAATGACAAATTTTTGGTACTGTCACCATTTGAATAAGGGGATAGGATTCTTGGTGGAATATGTGAGAAGAAACTGACAAAATAATGGGAAAGCTTGAGGAGAAGGAATGGAGAGCTGATTATGAACTGAAGAGAAGACAGCTCTGATACTATTTTCCCATTTTCTCAAATAGTCACACCAATTAATTTTATTAAAGCTTACAAGGATTTAGGCTTATAGCTGAATTAAATTTAAAAAATATGAATTCCAGCTTTGGGAAAAGTTGAAGTAATCTAGATCCATACTATTGAACACTTACTAACTTGAAAATTTATCAAAATGAATTAATTTATTCTATGGAAAGTTAATATAAATGTTAATTTTACATTCTTATTAATAGAAGGTGCTACTACATTAGTACTTATAAATATTTTAAATGTGTTTCATCTCTATATTTCCCTGATTTCAGGGGGGAAATGCAATCCAAGCATCTACATTCTCCCCTGAAACAGACTGTAAAAATTAATTTAAAACATTACTATAGGGATTATTATCTGGTGGTTATGGGTTAAAGACAGAAGGGACTTTGTTGTGATTTTCATCTGTTATGTTAAACAGCAGGTTCAGATTTCTTGTCAATTTGGAAGCCATTAATTAATTAAACAAATGCTTTCTGCATTAATTCTCAACAAAACATGATAGATTAAATGTATTCACTATGAAAGCTAGGAGCAATGTTCAGCTCCTTAAAACTGTAATATGGAGAGATTTTGGGGAGATAATCATTTAAATGTAATTTTGATTCATCTATATTTATCCTGTGACTCAAAAGATTAATAAGGTTACATACCCGAAAAGTGTGTTTCCAAAAAACCAATTTCTACACTATCATTCGAAGAAAATATCATATAATACTGCAGCTAAATCAATAAAAATGTTGGAAAGCAACTTTAGAGGACTGATATCCATTTTTCATGGCAATAACCAAATTTTAAGCATTTCACTCAGTATAAAAGTGTTTCCAGCAGTAATGTTCAATATTTGTTTTGGTGGACATGTCAAGTAGTAGAAACATTATTTTTCAGATTCAAAGAAACTTTGGAAAATGCTTAAAAGTAAATTTAGCAGAGTCGACCACTAGTGTAGACACAAATGCAAGACATTTCACAGAGCAAAAATCCCTCACCTAGACCAGGATTCGAACCCTAGTCCCTCCATTTTCAACTGAGTACTTTAGCCAGTTAAGCTATACTTCGCAACAGTTTACTGTCTTTCAAAATAGCAGTCACATACACATTTTATTTTATACATTCCTCTAACCCAAGTTGTCCTCTTGTGCTGTGAACTTCTAAGGACTTCAAAGGGACAAGATTATTTGACAAATAACAGCATGAGCAATTCCACAAAGTAATTGTAGCCATGTGCATTGTACCACAATCCATGAAGTTAAGGCCAATGTTTAAATACATAGGTTTTTGCCTCAATCAAATTCAAAGACACTGCAGGAAATGCCACATAAGTAATTTTAAGAGAGTCAACCACTGGTGTTCACTCAAATGCAAGAAATTGCACAGCAGAAAACTCATTCACCAAAACTAGAATTCAAACCTAAATCCCTTGATTTCTGGCCAGGTGATTTTGCCAACTAAGTTATCAACCATACTAAGGGGATACCTCAGTTGCTTAAGTATGTAAAAACTCAGCTGGAACTTGATTTCAGATCTCAGCCGGAACTAGGCTTGACTCCTTGTTTAGGCAAATGATTTTTGCTTCATGAAATTTCTTGCATTACTTTGCAGGATATCATGAACCCGTGAACTAGGTAAATCCAAAGTTTGGAGGTGTACTGGGAAATCAATATTTAAACACAAATTTTTGTTTCAAATCATCCTAGACCACACAGCTGTTCAATGAAGTTTGTGACACCATCATTTCACACATTTCCTACTAACAATAAGATGAAGTCCACCACTTTCGTCTTGTTAACTCTGTGATCAGCCTTCAGACTGATTCATGTGAAAGCACTACAAGGTAGACCCTAAATTCAGGGGGCATGACGCTAAGTGGATACCTAGTTATATTGATGCTTAAATGTTAAAAGATATCACATTTTTTACTAGTATTTGAAAGAGACCGGAGCACTAAAAAAAATGGATACCCAATCATTTAGATATGGCTGACATGAGTCTTCTCTGCAAAGCGCATTAGATCATTCATCACTGAGGGGACTCTTGATGAAGAAGTAGGCTCCCACACAGCCATGCAAATAGCCACCTCTCAGTCAATGCTGAGAAAGGGGAGTTACCCGGGGAGGAGTGAAGTGAGGGATGAAGGAGTAGGAAGGTTTCTTCTTGCTCACCTCAAGTATCCTAAATAGTCCATTTTGTCCCAAAATGAAATGACAGACAAAAAGACATTTGATAAGCACTTGGAAATCCGTACCTGAATAAGAACAATGATAGACAACAGTCCTGCGAAATGAATATTTCGTTCTCAATTTTCACAGGGTGAAAGATTTTTCAGGGCATTTTTTCTTGTTTGTTTCAGGAGTTTAAAACCCTATTCCTTTCTAATAGCTCACTCTCACAACTGCATTAAATCAACACTATAAAGATCTTTTTAACTGTAGGCTTTGTAGTCAGTATTTAAGCCACAAAATTTTCACATGATGGTGAGCAGTTTTGAGCCATTGCTCAGGTGGTATTTTTTATCCTCTTTTCCCACCTTTTGGATACTCACTATACTGTTATAAAAATAAAGTATAATAAAAAGTCAACATTACCCTTAGTTCTTCTTGTCTGCGATAAGCTGTAGCCATCCATTGCTTCCTATCCTCTTCTGTCATCACTGGCTCTCGTGAAGGTGCTCCACTCCCCTTCTTCTGCAGTTTCACCACTGCTTTTGTTTTTTCATTTTTGCCTATGTAGTCCTTGAGTTTTTTACCGGGAAGCATTTCTTTACCGGAAAACCAAAGTTGAGCCATGCATATTTCAATGACCTGAAAAATTAGGTTGACAACATGAGCACCTTTTTCATATCAACCCTCCTGTTGGACCATGTGCCCCTAGAGTTCTTACAAGCCTCCCCTTGTCATCATGATTCCAAGGAGTCAGACAATCAGTTTATTAACACCAATTCCCAGAATGGCACTCAAGCCAAAAGCACACCTGGCCTTTGAAATGTATCACCAAATGTTATTTTCATTTTAAAAAATGAAAGAACCAGGTGAACCTAAACTAAAATATGCAATTAGCCGATTGATTATTACTATATCACATGGAATTTAATTTGCTGGGGAAAGTCAATCATGAAACAAAAAGTAATTACTCTCTTGAAGGACTAAGGAGCGAGGTCTACTTTCATTACAACCAGTGGTATCATATAAATATCAGGGGGAGAGGGGTCCAAAGGTAGGTATAATTTGCCCCAATAAATTTTAAAAGAACAGCCGAGAAATATTAAAAATATGAAAACTCCGCATGACTAGATGGCAAGCAAATGTGTATCCATGCACACAATTTGATAAGTAAAAGCTTCAAAGAAAAGTGCCATTCAAGCAATGTAATGAGGGAGATGGAATCTCATACGACATCGATTAATGTAAGTAATTCTGAGTACATAATAAGATGCACACTGATACTGCCTTACAAACAAGTTGATGGCTTTAACCAACATTCAGTACACTTGCACAGCACTCCTTTGACTAAACACTAAGCCTATCTATATATATATATATAACCTATAAGCCTATGGTTCTTTTAGCTGGTCAAGTGGGAGTGTTTTACGTCTTCAAAAATATTTTGAAGCTCAAAATTTCAGCACAATAATCTCCATCTTTATAAAAATTGTATGTGTATGTTTAGCACATTCCCACTTTAATCCCCTTAATGGCTTGTGTGACAAAGTTTTGGTCTCTAACTGTAAACAGAAAACTATATGAGAATAAAAAACCAAAACAGAGTGAAACAATTCCCTGTCTTACTTTCTCTTTTAACTATCTTAATCAAATAGTTCTTGGTTAATCAACTCACTTATATTCAGGGAAAATGTATTCACTACGGTAATTACTTTTTATATTTTATGTATATTATGTAGGTTCTTTACTTTAAATGGTCCCTAGCAGACTCCATGGACTACTCAGACGGCCAAATACATAGCTGTGGTTTATTGTCTATTGTTAATTATCCCTTGTTAATAGTTTGCCTATTTTTACATTTAGGCTCTAACATTAAACAAAGTTAGCAGAGGATCAAAGATGGTCACCAAAATGTCTTCCATTTCCTATTTTTAAGCAAAATGTTAAACAGTAGAAAACTGACAAAAATCATCAGTAAATCAGTTGATCTACATTAATCTGCTGCTGCCAGTCTGCTTTTGACTATGTGGATATGCAGCAAGAAAATCATATTTTTCTAAAAGCTACAAGTGTATAAAACATATGATACTTAATCTGCAAGTCTATAAAACATATGATACTTGACTGCCATCTTGCCATCCTATGCCTAACAGCCAATAGAGGACTCATTGCGCAGCTGACTAATGGAGC
The DNA here is from genome assembly GCA_002093875.1 of Calopteryx splendens. NCBI lineage: Eukaryota > Metazoa > Arthropoda > Insecta > Odonata > Calopterygidae > Calopteryx > Calopteryx splendens. The sequence continues at coordinate 4,013 of LYUA01001272.1, read as the reverse complement.
TAAGGTCAGGGTGAAGGAGTAGGGAGGTGACGGAGAAGTCTGGTAGGGAATGGTGTGTCTTACCATAGGAGCAAACTGTCCACAGGGGTGGATTACCCACTTTTTTATTTGCACCTTAATCCTTCTAATAACCTTGTGTTGGTTATACATATGAGAAATAATTCACAATGAAAAATCGTTTGCCTGAACTGGGACTCGAGCATGGATCCCTCGAATTCTGGCAGAGCACTTTAGCCAGTTAACCTACCCAGGTGTCCTCTTACACTGTGAATTTGGTGAATTTTTTTCTAGGAGAACGCCTGGGTAGGTTAACTGGCTAAAGTGCTCAACCGGAAATCGAGGGATCCGCGTTCAAGTCCCAGTTCAGGCGAATGATTTTTGCATTGTAAATTTTTTCTCATATGTACATATATGCAACAGCAGGTGACTCCACTTAAGTAGCTGTTAGTTTCTTTGTTATGAATAATCTGTGGCTCACATACTTCATTCAACCATTGAGAACCTCCACAAAGATAAATTCTTTGCAAAATATTTTTTTATAAAACAGATTTTCCAAACAATAAATTAACATGACTTCGTTTAAACCTGTGTTTTAACCATGCAAGAGACATTTTAAAGTGCCAAGCGAATCTGGATTTTATAAATTAAGTACCTAATTTTCATGAATTACCTAACCATTACTTGGGCCAAAATCATTTTAGTAATTTACCTCAAGGGAATAATGTGTCCCCTCCAAATCCTCTGCATTTTCAAACTCCAAATTTATTGGATCATGAGGTGGCAGTCCCATGGGATAAACAATCATTGTTGCTCCACGAAGAAGATCCAATGCTTCTTGAATCATTTGTAAAGTCAGACAAACTCCATGTTGCACCTGTTTCTGAAATAGAAGTATCAGCTGCATTATTTCTCTTCCCACGACAGGTCAGATATACATACATTCTGGGAATTTTTTTCCAAAAAGAAAACAACTGACATGCATATTTCTTCATGTTTTAAAGATGGTTTCCATACATAGTTCATCAAATTTTCTAAGGTAGCACCATATTTTCTAAGGTAGCACCTGGGTAACTGGGTATCATATGATACCCAGTTTTCTTGAGCCACATTCATCAGCAAAGAAACTTTCTCAGACCATGGATTGAATGTATTTTGCATTCATATTCTCACACTACCAACACAAATCCCTTCTCCCACCAAAACACAAACCACCCTTGTCAAGTGAATATACGTACATATATATATTATGCACGGACTACATGCTACTGCGATGTGGAAGGCAACGGGAAACCACC
>LYUA01001271.1:346313-360755 GCA_002093875.1 Calopteryx splendens | reverse complement strand
ACCTTCCAGCACCACATCATTAAACATCGCGGAAGCCTACGTCAGAACTAGATAAATGGTTATCTTCAACAGTATTTATTGAAAAATTGGCAGAATAGAAGCTTACATTGGTTGAACCTATTAAGAAAGGCAAACTAGATACACATTATAAGTATGTAGAATCAAGAGAATATTCCACTCGGGTTTTCAAAAAAATGAAATGCTTGTTTCCTTTGTTCCAAAAATAATAATAAAAGCATTTTATTGCTCTCTTCCATGCACTGCATATGACAAGTGGATGACAATTCAGGGAAGCTGAGGTAGTTTTGAATTAAAATGATAATAAAGGGGCACCTGATGTGTTTTAAAGACAACTATAATATCTGAACTTCGTGAAATGCAATGGTGGCCTTTATGCAACTTCTATTAAATATTGGATGCTACAGGGAAAAATGCTTATTAAGTTCAACAGTGGGAGACATAAAGTCTTTCATCTACCTTGAAAGATCTAGCATTTTCTTTGATGTAGTCATAAACTGGCCCATGTTGTGGTATGCATTACAAAATTACAAGGCCTGGTTCACGGATTAAACTTACAAGGCATCCTCGTAAGCATGGTGAATTTATAAGGACTTTCACAGAATCAGTCTTCCAGATGCATTTCAGTTCTTACAATGTCATGAAGTAATTTTAGCTGTGCACAACAAGTCAAAGCCCATGAAGTTAAAGCCAATGTTTAAACACACAGGTGTTAGCCATAGATCAATTCAATCAAACTGGGAAGTGCCACAACAGTAAGTTAAGTTCACACAGTTTGCACACTCATTGATGTGTAAAGATTCTGAATTGTGTTACGCATCCACAATAAGTTGTCCACCAAATTTTAAGGAATTAGAGGCCTGAAAAATTAAACAGCAATATATTAAGTATATGCTGAATAAATGTGTTACACCTTTCATTCATATTTAAATGATAGTGGAATGAAAGCCATTGGCTGACTAAAGGTATAACTCATGATTTCTATGATTCACTATTAAAAAATTAAGATTGAATATCTTTTTAGCACATATTCATTGTTCCCTATATACCTCATAATGAATAAATTGCTCAGTATATTTGGTAAGTTTCTAGATGTGGCCATTGGTGGAAGTTTAAAATGCAAGCAGTACTAACAAAATGAGGCTCTTTGCTTTCACTTCACAGCTAGCTTACCGTTCCAGCTGTATCTAAGATCTCCAACATGCATTGCTGTCCATCCACTTCCACTTGCTTCCGATAACTGTCTTCTATAGTCGGATCATACTTCTCCACAAATATACCCTGCACAAACTGCACTGTTAGGGCAGATTTGCCTACTCCTCCACTTCCTAGCACCACTATCTTGTATTCACGCATCCTCTACGGCAATGCCCCACTCCACACCTGCAACAATATGAGAAATATATACTCAATAATTGATATAAAAATTAACAAAAAGGGTTGGGAGTTAAAGGGATGGGCCAACATGCTTAAGGATAGAGGTGTACTTCTTAAGCCCAAATGGCAAAACTGCATCAAAAAATGTATATGAGCAAGCTGAATTGTTAACTGATATGCCTAGGCTAATCTGATCTTAAAACATAACTTATATTTCCAATTCATATGCATCCTTACCCTCAAAGACAGCACCTTAGCCCCAGCAGAAGGCTAATATACTTACTTACTTAATTATTAACAACATACTTCTATCGAAAATCCTTTATTCTGCCTATTTACCCCCCATGTAGCACTAAATATTTCCCTTCTAGGTCCTCATCTAATTGCAACAGACATAATTTGTCTCAAAGTAAAGTACCTCTAGCATTCATTACATCTACTCCTAATTTCTTTAGAACGGTCAATATCATGAGAGTTTGATTTTAATTTATTCTATTTACTTGCAAGGGGAGACGTAGTCCTGTGGATAGAGCACTGAACTACTAACCAGAGGGTTCGATTCCAGCTGTGTACCAGGTCATCCTGGGAAACTGCAGGTGGCACAGGGAAAGGAACTGACTCCCCTACCCTCATGTGTGAATTTCACACGCTGTCGGGCTTGGCGAGCTCTACCCTCACCTACCAAAACAACCTTCGGGTTGATTGGATGATACTGTGATTTTGATTTACTTGCAGGTAAACAAAAATTAGTGAATATGCATTTACTTATTACTCAGGATCACTTGGAATGTAATATAAAACCCCTGATAATTTATGAACAAAAATGCTCAATACTGTGTCAAATGAACATTTATTTAAAAAAAAATATGCATTGAAAAACTACTTATCAATTATTTGGTCACAATTAAATTTTCCTTCCCTTCCAGTTCACTTGAATAAAAATATTACTTTACACCAGCGAATTTGTAGGGGAAATATTTTATTCCACTTGATTGACACCACTTGCACAACTTAATTAGCAATAAAGAAATGAATCAGAAGGAGATGAACTTAAGCATTCTACTTGAGGTAGACCATGTTTATTGAGAAACTCGACTCTTTCAGTGAAGATTTGATTTCCAGAATGAAATTTGAAAATAAAAAGGCCCAAAGAGTGAAGCTTGCTTTCCTTTGCTAACAGCATATATTCAAAACCAGTTTCAACAGCACATCCGACTAAAACTTATCATTTAATATAAGACTAGGGTAAATGTTATGTCTCAATCATATCTCACCCTGATGACAAATACATACCTCAAAATCAGTTAAAACTTTAAACTTTTACTGTAAATTATCACTAAAATCGTCAAACCCACATCCATCCCATACAGATACAGTACCAACTACTCAACTTATCGCTCGACTGAGGGAACAACAGAAAACCGCGCAGGACTTGGTCTGAAGTGGTTCTGCATGGAGCCGGCACTAGAGTATAAAAACCAGTGTCGCAATGAAAACATGACAGTCGTGACGATGCTCCGGACGTCACCTACTCCGGATCGTCCCGCCAACCACGACCCTCTTTCGACCGTGACGTCACTCGTGGATGCAGCGGCCTGCCGAGGACTGTGCGCGGGGGAGGAGGCCGCTCTGGCATCGCGATGATCGCGGGACAGGCGGGGCCGGAATGACCCACATTGCTCGGCCACCACCGAGCGACCGCCGCCCTCTCATGAATGAGCGCGGCGGCTCGGAGGTGCCTTTGGGACGCTCGGGAAATTTGAAATTTAGTGCCATTTTTCATTTTCTTTTAAATACTGAGACATTATTTTTTAAATTTAATTTTGTGATTCATAGAACAACGGACCATTAAATGTCCAGTCCATTAAATGTTGAAAAATTATAATGACGGTTTATTTATTTATTGGGACTGAAAATTTCGCTAATATTAAGCACATTCTACGCATAACCCACGATTGCATTGCAAAACAATTTACACATTTCCTACGTATCTAAAACGAATGTGGATTGGGAGAAGGATATACTGAAAAGGTACCTAGTTTTTATAAAAATAATAAAAACATTTTTTTAAACATTTCTATCGCTGATTAAAATAGTTATTAAAACTGCACGAAATTTTTCAACACTGTTCAAATAAAAACAGAAACAAAGGCATGATATTTTTTTATAGGCCAGGCGAGTTTTTTCATGCTCTTTTTCAGTATATCCTTAGGTTTAACCGTACGGAGATGAGGAAATAAGTACATCAGTTTTAAAATTATTACTGACCACTACTTTAATCACAATTTAAATAAGTGCTGCATAATGTTACATTTAAGCTTCTATAATATAATTTACTCGTGCTTACATGATCAGATACATTTTACAAAATTCATTGAGTTAGGATTTCATTCAAAACATCTCAGATTTCGTCTGAACTTAAAAGAGGTGCAAAATAAAAGGGGTAACCACATTATTTGCTGCGAATTATTATTAATTTTAATTATCATTTTTCTCTAATCAATAGAGAAAAATTTATCACATTAGCTAGGTAACTTAATTGTTTAATGACTTGCATATACACAAAGGACGTAAGTCGCACATATGTTATGTCCTACAGCAAGGGGCGAAATGAATAATGGCATTTAAGAGGTATGAGTCTCACATTCTGTAGATAATTGAATAATTTAAAATAATTATTCATCCGCTCCAAAAAGCTCGTGGCTAAATTACGTGATTACGCTGCACACACACGTCACAGAAATTTTATTTGCCATAACTTCACTCAAAAACCTGAAGCGTAAAATTCCTCACCGCAAGTCTCTCGTCCATTATTGAGAAACAAGTGGGGGGCGTTATTCTTTCGCAACGTTCTCTTGTCGTATCTGGCAGAATTCGAAGTTATCAAACCCACGTGACCAACCATATAACCTTTCACTTCCAAGATCATATTACACTACGCCTGGCTGGCAATCTATGACAGTAAAAAAACTTTTTCTTCTCAAATGATCCCAATAAAATCAAAAGAATTTTTACGCAACTAGCACAAGCCGCGAGCATCACCCAGCATCATTGCACAATTTCTAAGATTCGCGAACGTCACTCTGTATTCAACACAAAAATAAACTCCAGTTTCCAAGAATTCACGGCCCCCGGGGGAAGCACGGGAAGGAGCTTCACGAATCCCGCGGGGAGCAATTCTCCGACATGTTTTTTCGCCCCTTTGCGCTCGTAGAGGAGTGCTCCGACATTTTTATCATTCCCCCTATCGACGCCCTCTCGACCCACCCCCCCACAAACCCACCGTATGCCCCGCAAGCAATTCCGTCTGTAACTCCTCGAGGCCACCGTTACAATCGCTCCGCGAATTGATGTTTATATTACTCGCTGCTTGCAAGGTAAGAAATGTTGGTAGCTGTGTACATCCGCACATCGGTACGGGACAATATGATGGCACCCTCAATCTGAACTGCTGCAGCACTTTAACGATCGTATATAGACAACCGAAAATTAGTATCAACAATAAGTCAGCCAAGTTTTATTATTTTCTTCACACTTATTATTGCTCATTTCTCTAAATTGCAGGGGCTACAAAGCACCCGAATGAGCTAGTAAGCGACGTTCAGTAACCTAAGCCCTAACAGGCCACCTTTTTATGGGTATATCAGTACGCCTTAAACGTTAGTAATGCGAGCAAGACATCTGAAACGCCGGCACCAACCGTCTAGAACCATTCCAACTCCGTGAATCTGCTGAAATCCCGAAGTAATTCTTTGAGCACCCAATACATTTTCGTCCTCGACGACAGTGCACTCGCTAATCAAGTGTTTTTGAAAAGTAGTAGACGGGCAAAGTATATCAAGTGAATAGTCAAATAGATTCTTTAAATTGATACAGATGATCGAAAAACTCGATTTTATGCTCTATTGTTATTTAATTTCTCAGCAAACTATAATGCATTAATCAGCAGTTCTAGAGGTAACGGATTTCTATAGCACGTTGAATGTAAGCGCACGACCGAGGGGATTAAATAGGATTTTAACATGCGATACTAAAAACAGTGGCGCCCGCCGCAGTCGATTCGCGTCTTACTTTACGTATTCTCCGAAGGTTATTAGTCTCCGCGGCTAACGAGAGAATCGTTAACCGCGCACTGAATACGAAAAAATTGCCCCGATTTACCCCACCCCTCCCCCAGACCCTCGGTCCGAAAATTACTAACAAGTTCCCAAGATTGTCAAAGCCAGTGCACCCTTGACTTTGAACGCCGAAAAAAAAGAGCACAACTCAAGACGACGCAAGAGCAATTGATCGACTCATATTTCAAGGGCCTTTCCTCTGCGTATTACGTACACACTTATGCCATCAAACAAACTCTTAGCTACGAAAGAAGTTCACAATCATACTCACATTTTTAGCACCATGTCACGTGAGGAGGTGTAATGCTTTGTAACCTACGAAAATAGCTTTAAAACAGCTGAAAATCACTAGTCTCACCAACTTCTCTCAGATAGGTTTATGCAATTACTTTTGCGCGTATTTTTACATGCTCTTCTGAAAACTACTTCCATCAGATGAAAAACATGTGCAGATATTTTAGTAAACCACCAAGAAGGGTACATACCCAGAAGCACCAAAATGAAAATACCAAAACGTTAGAAAAAAAACTGGACACGTGGCATTTCCTCATTTTCCGGAGAAAAACGCAAATATACAAATTACGAAACGGAGGAAATAGCGTAACTAAAACGAGATACATAACTCTACTGACAATGAGTGAAGAGGGAGGATACCAAAAATGCAAACGAGGAACTATGTCACCACACATCAGGTTAAGAGAACGCGTCAATTTCCATTGTCGTCGAATGAAGATTGAATCTCGGGAGAATTATATTCCTTTTCCTAAAATAGTAGGCGACATGAATCACTTTCGCTCCGAGCTGAAGTTACAATTTTCATGACCAAACTAACTTTCTGGAAAATGCTGCATTATGGCCGCTCGGAGGAGACACTGTCGGTGTTGGGGGGCGGGACGGGGTTGCTGCCTACTCAACTCGATATCCTAATCGCTCTTTGATCGCTCAGCCATTATGAAATGAGATCCCGCGCAAAGAAAAATGCGGCATTCGCCCCTTCCTCCTCATCGCGGTCGCTAGGCTCCGCCCCAGTTCATGCATATTCCGACGAGAAATTTCTCCACCACTGGGGCATATGCCGGAATAATATACGACATATTGACGGATATTTCATGCCATTTTGAATGCCTATTAATATCTCACCAGAAAATGTTATCTTTTATGGCAACTCCATTGGAGCGGTGTTACCCCCTCCCCCCCTTGGTAAGAGAGCAAACAACCTTAAGCGTCGGAGGGTCGCTGATTGACCAGAGGCCGCGACCCCTGTCCTCAACTTATTATAGACAAATTAGTGATAGTTTTCACTTAATTGCATAATCTCCTGTTTTTTTTAGTTTTATTCCGATTTGAGTAAAAGAAGTTCTCCAACAAGACCCGATTTCATGAATGAGTGCATAAAACCGCTTTAAGCGTAGTGAGACAGCCCTTTCATAGGAAATAAATATACTTCTACAGGTGAACACAATATAAACACCTGAAAATGACGCTGAGACGCTGAAACGCCATGCGATGTGAAGCGGACAGGACGAACGCTTTTGAAGAATATTTCTCGTATGCGAATGGAACACACATGAGCTCTAATTACCAGCCCTAATTACGCGTTTTCGAAGCCGCTGGTGCTACGATTCACACTCCAACGTGACTACCAAGAGCAATGAAAGTCGCAGTCGGAGGAATGATCAATGAAAACATTCACCGGTAAGTTTCCATACGTTCGAGAGCACGGAAGCACACCCATCGCACGCACGTGGATTTTCCAGTGGAGTGGTTCTTGTGCGCTGATTTGTTTTTACTCCCACTGAAGCACCTTCGTGACAAAAGACTTCCGTCTTCTCACCATGCGTCAATCAAACTTCCGCGAAGGCAGTTTGGGGTGAGACTGTGCAGCGGGTCTTCCGCCACAAGAAGCAGAAGAGAGGCACTCCTACAAGTTCAGCAGCAAACCTTTGGAGGGATAGCAGGAAATGCCTACTCTTCATTCCTTTCCAATTTGAACACACCCAGACACTGAACTCTCAGAAACCCAACTTAAATGGAGACACCCTATCTGCGAAATGGATAGCATAGTCGCGTTTCGTACATTCCGTCTATCAGAGGAGAACATATTAAAATAGCATATTATAATAACATATTAAATTAGAATATTAATATAACATATTAAAATAAACCCAGATTTATTTTGAGAACGGTGGCCAGAGTGTTTTATTTGGCGGGTAATTGCCATGCAAATAAATTTGAAGCAATATCCTGGTTGAATGTACGAGGCTTTAAACAATATTTAAAAAGTTCGATGATAGACCGCCTTCGACGAAGGATCCCAGAGTTATACCTCTCATGCGAGTTCGAACCATGAAAGACAAGTGCCATAATCCTCCCAGAGCATCGAAGGCGGACAGAGACTGGCTAAAATTTGCGCATACGCGTATTTTTAAAAAATTAAGACAACATTTTTGGGAAAAAAAATAAAAACGCCATAATTTTCTACATCAAACTAATTACATTTAATAAGAGGTATAAAAGGCGAAAAAATTATTGTTGCAACACCGCAGTAAGTTTTTAGGCAGTTTGTAAGTTTTCTTGGACTCTTAAGCCCATCAATTGCGTGTGATACCAATTGTAATTCACTACCAGATCACATTATATAAATTGAAGCCTCTAATGTGAAATAACAAATTAGAATGGCCTGGATTAAGTATAATAAATTATAAAACTACCTGCAAGAGAATAAAAAGTGGATATTGACGCGGGAAATTTTCAATCGGTCGGGCACACACCCTACAAGCTGCCCCTTCAATATTTTGGAAAAAAACGCGTAAAACACAAAGAGCCGTTGGAAAGGACCACCGCCATATGAACGAGGCATCGTAGCACACATCGTTCTCACACCACCTAAACTTTATTGGCATGTCCCTCAAGGCGCCTTTAGAACACATTAAAATGAAAATTAGTGCTCGATGGATATTTAATTTGACAAAAAAATCACTAAGTGAAATTCCTGCGAATAAATTTTATGTCATCCTGCGTATCAACGGTAATTCAGCCCCTACGTATTTGCGCAGATAATACCACAAAGTCGCGTCCCATATTGTAAGGTTTTAAGTTCTTGTATGAATTATTAGAATATATTTTTTTATGGAGCAATAAAATTTTTCTTTCTTTCTTTCATACACCACAACCTCATGCAAATCATTAGGATAAGCCGGATTATGAAAGCACTTTTTACTTTCGCATAATATAATAACCTTTCGCAGAAGAGCGAAGCGCACGGTTCAGGAAATCTTGGAGGTAATTAAGGAATACTAGTTTTAGAGCCCAGACACATATATTGACAGCGTTTCAGCACAAATAGTTAATATTTCATCAGGCATTTGTTGAGGGAATAAATAGGAGACTGACGAAAACAGTACATGAATCGTATTATGGAAGATGGTAATTTTTTCGTTGGAAATATCCTATGGCGAATGCCCCACGAGCGCCTGGGATAATCAATTGTATGCTCCAATTAAATTAATGAGCTGAATCAAAAGGAAACCCACTTCTTTATCAACTATTATGGTAAGACTTGTCTTAAGGGCGCCACTCGTGGAAATTAGGGAAAGTGAAAAATCTAACCTGGAGACTATTTGAATCACAAATAATGCTCGCTATGATAATCCTACTGATTAAATTTCAGCCGTGCTAGTTTTCTTCTGGTATCGAAGAAATAACTCACGTTCCGCAATATTTAAACTTTAGACCGCAAAGGAAGGTCGACTCAAACGAGTGCAGTGCATTGGAATTTTCAGTAGCACAATTGCGAGTAAAATACCAATAAAAGGAAAATAATTCTACTTTGCACACTTTTTATTTCTCTTGATTTAAAACTTGATGAGTAACATACAATAGTTGTAGCAATAGTCTCAAATTTTTCTGTCTGTAAGAATGAAATTCAAACCGTGAATATTACTACTTAGTACTACTACTAGACTAGACTTACTAGGCACTACTAGAAAATTCCGGCACGGATACGGAGCTTGTTCTACTAATATATTCACCCAAATATATATTCTAACTACGACCGCCATGATAATCTACGTTTGGCGTACTTTTTTCACGTACATGCGCAACACTGACAGAAAACTATTTATTACAATTCACCATGCTCTACCATTTACATCGTACATTTCGTATAAAAAAATTACCATTTCCGTTAGAGAATGGTCAATCATTTAGTAGCGGTGCTACCGATCATTCAGAAGATTGCTGGTTCCTATTACTCAGCAGGAACCACGCTGTGCCGAGAATTAATATTTTTTTTAGATATGCGTTAACGATGAGAAGTGACTTCGGTCGTCAAAATGCCTAAAACAAATACTCCCATATAACATGACCTCTAGTGAAAATTTGACGATGCTTTCCTTATAACTCCATCACTGACAACTGTAAGTGGCTTGGCCCTCATTTTCACCAATCATTTAGTTATGGCCGGAAAGGAAGGAGCCAAGAACATACGTGCTGAGTATATATACCTACCATATTATTGCATTATGAGCTGAAGCGTCAAGTTATTTAATTAAAGCAGGAATAATTTTCCTTTAAAAACATAATATCAAAAAGAAAATTACGGTTCCTGTTTGGGATATAGAGCAATTTGTATGTCCTAAATGACGCTGAGAAATAGAGTGGGAGAAGAAGGGACCAAACATTACCCTAAATCTTCAGGGGCGGGCCTTAAGCGAGGGTGTCGAAGACCCCGTTCCTCCGGCGTTATTCGAAGAAGCGAGAACTGCGGAAATACTCTGAGAAGTGAGTGCTAAAGAATTGGGAAAAATGAGCTCTCGCTGTCCAAATGACCCTTCGCCGTGGGCACCCGCGGTCTACCCACATCGAGTGGTCCAGAATCTCTGACCGAATATATGCCGACGTCATCTCTTCGAGATCCCATCTCATCGCGAGGGAGAGTCCCACTCTCATCTTTAACTGCTTCTCATTAATTTCGCACGCAGAAAACTTGATTCCTCATGCTGTTTCAGCCGTCCGCTTGGAAGTCGACACGTGCGATGCTTCTCCTGCCAACTGCCGACGGATACGTCACACGCCGCTGAAGCGTCCTCATCAGAACTCTTTTCTATCGGAATAGACTAACCCACACCGGAGAGAGGGCACCAATTCCCAGTGATGAACCGAAGGCCCAACGGAGTGCCGCTGGAACCAAACTCCTTTCGAAACTTTCCAAGCCTACGCCATTTTATGAAAAGATCGGGACATTCGTCTTCAAACCCACTCACACCTTCCTAATGCCCCCTTTTGGGCGAAGTCAAGCCTCCCGTCATTCCGGGACGACTGCACCCAAGGCGATTCCCGGCACTCTACATCTGCTAGGAAAACCTCTCGCCAAAATATTGAGATCGTAAAACAATTAAAAACGCGGACCTGGAATCTTCTGAGGAATCCCGCCGATCCTCTTCAACCAAATTAAAAATTTCACAGAAATGAAGGTCAATTTGATTTTCAAACTAAGAATGAAGCGACATTTAATGCCCCCTCCCGAAGATCGAGGACCTATTTCTCAAAGCCTGTAAGTCAATTTTTTCTGGTCACTAAACACAGACGCATTAAACGTTCTAAATTAAACCCGTGATAATTACGCAAGAGATAAACTTGTATTTCTAATATAAGATTTATTGCATCACATGATGATACTACAAATATATGTTCTGCAAGTACTAGTAAATTGATCTTTTGACAAGTGGAATAAACGAATAATATTGTCTCATATAACTGGGAGTTTTTATTCTTCAACGCGATAATCGACTACACTTTTGGAAATTTAGAATAATTCAGAACACAATCTAAGACCTAACCTAAAGTAATTCCACGTAGATTCACCTGATATCATCAGCCGTGGAAATGAAATTTGCGTGGGGATGTACCATTTAGCAAATTTTAAAGTCAAGTTATTCTATTCCATGATACATGCAATATATTGCAAGCCTTGGCAGAAAATTTCAGTAAAAAACTGTTCCTTGTAAAAAAAAGTGTTTCCTTGTCCCTCCACAAAAATCCAACTCTTTGCAATTACTCCGAATGCCGACAAAAAATTAAAAATATTGATTCACACGTGACTCGCACCAAATGTATATACGAGGGGCATCATCCGCCTCGGGGTGAACGCAAGGAAGTTCTGGCCTTCAAATTGTAGCGACCGGAATTCCGTGCTTATCTCTCGGGGAGAGGATGCAACGCGAGAATGTCGCGAGAAAATGATACGTCGAGAGAACACGTTCCGCTCCTCTCATCGCATTTCCATCGCCTATTTCAGGACTTACATGGGCCCCTCGAGAAATTAGCTAAAGCAAATCTGCAGCGCTTTCAGATTTCCAGGATTAGTGGAAACCCTGACACTAGCCCGGCAAGTCAATTGGACTGATTTGATGACCTCGCAAGAATGTACTCTTCCACAGGTGGGAATAGTGTACCTCTGATAACTTACTCGGGCGATCGATAATCGGTGTGTCCACGCAATGATGCGTCACAAGCGACGGGCGCTGTACACGAGAAACGGAAAAACCATCGTAAAAGCTGAACTCGGGACCTATGCGTTGAGGGACAGGGAAGACGAAGTCCCACAACCCCACGTCATAGCCATTTTCCTAACGATAAGGAAGTGACGAGTGGCTCTCACTTTAGGAACTTCCGAGTGCCAGCGTGGCAGTTCTGTGGAGAAGCAAGATGGCTAACGCAATGCTCGTGAGGTCATACGGAGGTTTCGTGTAACACCAATGCACGAGAGTAATGCAACATTGAGATGAAAAACAATACAGCATGGCGCTCATAACCCGTGGCATCTACACCACACCGTCGAACGACCCTTCGGCCCGAGCGCTATATTCGTGTGATATGAGAAAACTACGCAATTGTCCAACAGCTATTAATGCCAATCCCAATGAACAATTCCCTTCGAGTGGAAAGGTTTGCCTCGTTTGAAAGCAGCTGAAGTCGGCGGGAAATGCGTGAAAAAATCACGGCGATTAATCGACTGAATTTACGGCTTCGGTGTGAGGAGGGACGCAAGAAAAGACGGCCCGGGCGATATAATCCCAATTGAAGCCCACGAGGGCACAATCATCCACACGGGCGTCGTCGCAGTTATGGAAGCCGTGAGCGAGTCCAGCTCCCGCACGAGGAAGCAGGCGTGCCTTTTCAAGTGATTGCGGTGCGTCTGGAGACCCCAGGCACGGACACTTGCTCTCAAAAGGAAAACTCGTTTGAGGAAACCTACACCGAGAAACCGACTGCCTTTTGGTCAGCTGACCCGGTCAGCAGCCCGGAGGGCAAGGTACCTTAAGGTCGCGAGTTCGACTCCCGTCTCGGTTGCGGGCTCCTGCAAGTCACCATTCGGTGTATGTCTGGGGGGGGGAGGGGCAGTCACCAACGGAAATTGACGGATAGGAAATGTATTTGAGTTATGAGAGGGGAAATGTAATGGTTAAGTTACACATTACGTAATTTTGGTGGAAGAAATGGCTCCTAAATTTATTAGTTTTGGTACTTATAACCTTACTTATAGTAACATAATATAACAATACATAATAATAACTTAAATTATAAACTTATAATCATCCCGACGGACTATACGAATACGGAAACTACGAATAACAATTTAGCATCAAATGTGAACTAACCTGCTCCAAATTACTAAAAATAATTAAAATATGGCTTTAAATTTATTCTTTACACAATATCATTACAGTTCTAAAAGAAATAGGGCTCCGCTACTTTGAACCTAACCGACCCTACGAACTGTTCTTTCCCGGATGCCATTAGATGCTCTTAATGAGGACCAATATGCACAAGCTATAAATGGCTCTTAGGATGAATAACTTCAGAAAACTACAATTTTTATTAGATTTCCCGCTGTATTTACTCAGGCGAGGATCCCTGGATAAGCTACTAGTGATAGTTTTCCTATGACACACAAAGAAATTCCACGTAAGCCTTGCATAGATTATTCAGAAAATGTTTACAAGGTATCTGTCTTATAAAAATACTGCAGAGAAATTGATCATGACTAGTATTGATAACAGCATTCTAAGAATTCACCTTATCGATAGAGGAAAACGAGTTCTTATCATTGCAGTTGGAACGGGTGTAGTACTCTTTCTGAAAATGAAATTAGTAATTTTCCACAATTTTACGGACTAGCAACACGACGAGTTTCACCCTAACGTAAGGTGTGTGCGCTCTATCATCACGCAAAGGTTTCCCTGGATTGGATTGTTTGGTGCATTATAACCTCTAGCCTCGGAGCACCTGCAACACCCTATTATTACTATTCGCTATAATTCAGCCTCGTCTGATGGAAATACACAGACGGAAAAGGAAAGTTCACCCGGCCCCGACACCCACAAAACCCTCACATGACGTACCTTCCCCAAACAGGGAATCGGAGACGCTAACTTTCGAAGGACGCGAGAGCGTGCAATTGGGGTAGGTCACGGGAAAAGAACACGACGGTCGCAGCGAGGATACATCATTCGAGAAAGTTCCAACTACACTGGGAAGGAGGCGGTGACGATATCGAACGATATCGCAAGGCGGCGAATCGCCCACCCTCCCGCGGGGGGCCGTCTCCTGCACCTCGGCCGTCAATTAGTCCCCCGCACGCTCTCCCACTACTGCCCCGCACCCCCGGAGCGAACCACTAAGTACAACTCCACGCCTGCGACAAACATCTGCCCAGAGGCCAGCCAGGGGGTGGGGGTCGAAAGGGAGAGGGGGCCCAACGAGGGAGATTGTTTCCTCAATCTCGCGAAAACACCCCGTTGGACCAATGCGAACCTGGGTGCCGACCCTTTTGATCTCCACTCGGGAGGCGAAATCGATTTTCTGGGTCGTGGGTCTTGGCGGAGAGGGAGGGAGGGCGGGGGGAGCGAGTGGGTGGGCACGGTCG